>VZRJ01012613.1:9918-54630 GCA_013397565.1 Ptilonorhynchus violaceus | reverse complement strand
GTTATTGTTGGGGGCAGACAAAAGAGACTGTCTTCTGGGAAGAAGGGGTTCCTTCCAGTCAAGGAAGCATGGCAGAGGGACCTGTTTCATATTGTGTGCTATGAAGGAATATTTTTTCCATGTGAATCATTTCTTTTCTTATACCCTCTGTCATTATTTTTGTTGGTGTTACTCTTTGTTTTCTTATCTCATTGCTGTTTCCAGTAAATTGTTCTCATCTCAACCCATGATCTTTGCCTTTTGTGCCTCCAATTCTCCTCTCCGTCCTGTTGCAGTGGGGATGGGGAGGGGAAAATGGGGGAGTGAGAGAGAGCGGTGTGGTTTGGAGAGTCTCACTGGGGGCACTGAAGTGGGTAGTATCATTTCTAAACCACAAGTTATGTTTATAAAAAGACTTGGGGGAATGTAGAACCCTTTGCTTCGCCTGGTGGGACGTGTGCCCCAGTCCCATGACGCACAGGTCCGCACATCTCTTTGGTCACCCTCAAGGCTGTGTCCAGGCTAGTGATGGCTCTGATCATTATCCAGTCAGATGACTATACCCTCCAATTTGATGAACGCTCTAGTGACAAAATAAATTACACTTTCTGTTCCATTTTGTTAACTATTATTAATGTTTAGATTGACCAAAAATTAGTTGCCTTACAGGATTCTCTCTGATAAAGAGATGCTTGGAAAGATCACAAGCCAAGTCAGCTGTTGGCTCACAGTGCACGATGTTGTACAAAACATTTTTTTTCTGAGATAAAGCAATCCCTATTTTATAAAAAAAGCAGAAAGTATAGTTCAAGACTATCAACAGAGTAGGTATTTCTATGTATAGAAGTTAAAAATATTAAATTGACCATGATCAGAAGTATAATGCTAGAAATTTCTAAAACAGGCACCACTTTATTAAATTGAACAAAGTGATTTATCATGTCATTTTTGTCTCTTTTTAAGGCAATAGAATAAAAAATAACTACATTAGGAATCTATCTTGAGAGCTGAAAATGCATTATCTGAAGTAAATCCAGAGCCCCATTTTGTAATCTCACTGTTAGAAGACAACAAACTGGTAAAGCAGTACGCTTTGCTGTTAAATGGGCTTTCATAATGGCCTCGGACTTTGTTTTCCCTTGATTTAATAAAATATATTCCCAGACTGAAAGTGTGAGTCTAATGAAGACAGTGATCAGATTTAAGTAAAGCTATGATTTCCTCTTGGGTGACTAAGTGTGATTGAATTTATTTTTTTTTTCTTTTAACATTTGAAGTATTGTAAAAAATGTCTTTGAAAATGTAGCACACATTAAAATTGTACAAGATTTCTTACCTGTAAAACTAGCAGAGGAGAGAAGAGTGGGAATTCAGAAAGGGGGTTTTCCTTTTTCTGTTTCTAATAAGCAGCACCTTAATAATATGAATCCATGCATAAGACCCTCAGAATTAATATAGTGCAAGAGGATTTTAAGTTTTTCTTCACCACATTGTGATTTGTTCTATGTGATTATGACCCTTAGACTCCTTAAAACTATTTTCCCCTTATGACAACTGCAGATACACTGCAGATTTCAAGTGAAGTACTTAAAGGATAACCTTGATTCTCAGGGAATTGTCGAATTTTAACATTTAACTGAATTTTCCTGAATGCTGAGATATGAAGGATTGACCCCTCAAGATGGAACGTGTCTAATTGGAAGAAGCATAAAAGATGATAATATTTCAGTGTAGCATAATCGTATGTTGAAGCAGAACCCCGAACCTCTATTACTGCACACTGACAGGCAGTATCTTAAAAGCCAATGTCAGGAAGCTAATTTTCAGGGAAAAACTTTCAGGACAGATTAGTACAAGATACGTGTTTTAGTTACAAACCATCATAGTCTAATCCTCAACCTCCTTTTTTTCCTTCTTTTTCCCCCTATCCTTCTGTCTCTTCCCTCCTGCCTTTCCCTCTCCCCCGCCTTCCATTCCCCCCCTTGAGCCCCCCCGGTATTTTTATTGTTCCCTTGTATTTCAAATGAGATTTTATTAGAGTTAAAATTCTGGCATTCTCAGATTGTAAGGGTCTACAAAACTTATTTTCAACATCTCTCCTTTTTCATGCTCAGTAATTAAAAATGGCTATGGGCATTTTTCACCCTTTGAGATTTACCAACTGGTATAGCATTTGTAGAATGATTTCTTCACCTGCTTTTACATGGAATAACCAAATATCGAAGCAGCTTGAAGTATTTTTTTTAAAAAAAAAGTTTACCTCTAGGCTTCTCATCTCCAGCACATAGGCATCCATGTGACTATTTCACCATTCAATTAGTTTTGAAATCCTAAAACCAAAAGTAATTAATAAGTCTTTTGTCATGGATAAAAAAGAGAGATGCCTTTTAAGTATTTGTATGTCATCATGCCAGGCCTAGAAAATTAGCCTAATTTATTATTTAAAACATTGGTGGGATTCCTAATTGCATCCATCATTAGATATGACACATTTAGAACTAGACCCATATCCAGTGAGAATTTTCCAGTTTGAATTTTGAAATAAAAATATTTTTCAAGAGATCCCTAGCTATTGCTTGTTACTATGGAAACAGCCCTATTTGTCTGAGAGCTCTGCCTGCTTGCCAATGGGAGCGCGAGCAGCATCAACTAAACATATGAATACATCAAAGACAAATTCATATGCTCAATCTGATCAGCTCAATTAATGTAAGAACAGAAGCTGAAGGGGGTTAAAAGAGGGCATTCATTCAGGATAGATGAAACCTCTTTTAGCAGAATATATACACTGGCCTTTTGGGGGAGGAATTTAGCACACTGTCAAAAACATTATCAGAAAGGAAAGTACTAGGCCTCCTACACCTAACAGATATGAAGCTGTCAGACAAAGAATAGCACTATTCATTAAATGACACTTATTTTCTCCCACTTTACAAGAATACAGTGAACAAAACAAGCAGGGGAACAGCTGAGAGAGACACTTTTTTCTTTTCCTGGTGATGACAGACATTCAGCAATTATGGTGATAACTAAGGAATACTAAACAAGAAGCCAGGCTCCATTCTGTTTATCACCTAAAATTTTATGTTACTAAATTTGCATGCAACTCTTGTTTTGTTTTATTATTTATGTCTAGGACAAATTAGATCCTTTTGTTTTTAACATGGTGCTTTCAGTTTGGTGAAGAGTGCCACTAAACTATACACATTCTCATGTTCTCCTTGTTAAATGGCCATATCAAGTTGAAGTGCTTTTGAAGTGAGAGAGTTTCAAAGCACAACAAAACTGCTGTTTCCAGTGGAGGGGAAAAGAGCATTAGTGTAATGGCAGGTATTGTGTACTATTTCTACCATACATAATTTAGAAGACAGTCAGGGAAAATCTCTGCTAATACTCACCTTGACTTGCAGAAAGTAATAGGACTTTGTTACTTATTTTTAGTGTTGATAATTACACATTTCTATGAAGTTTTTAGGTGTTTTGTAAGTTAGTTTTATAGCAAATAAGTGAGCGGGAAGTCCCTCAAGGCTACTGGTTTTTAAGAATCTCATACATAATGATCTGATTTAAGGTCTATTATCAATAGTCTGCTACTATTATGTGCATGATCATGTCCTGATTGATACTGACTTTGTAGCCATGTATTTTGTAATATGCTGTCAGGCAATGCTGACAGCTGCAATGAAAGAACAATAAATGTGGGGCAGCAGTAATGTAAAGGTCCAGCCAGGCTGTATGAAAACTGATAGCTGCAATATTGGCTCCTGTGTTACCACACATACCAGTCCCTTTGAGAATGTCTTTGTGAGTGAATTAAAATGGTCTCCTGATACACAGATAGAGGGTGATGGTAGGTCTTCACTTAAAAAACCTGCAGATTGCCAACATGTTGTGTTAAAGTCAATGGGTAGAAATAAACTTAGTTCAGAAAAAAAAATGTTTCTCATCTGAAAGATGGATGCAAAAAAATTGCTGTGGGTATTTATATACTGGTACCATAAGTACTTAATATGCCTAAATGCAATGCAATAGTTTAAAGCTGATGACAGGACCTTTTTTCCTACTTCTCCAATGAAGTTTTGAGCAACCTTTTGATTTTCATTTATTTTTGCATGTGTTAAGATAATCCAGTAGGAAATCTGAAATTTATAATGTAATTAAATTAAAACTCCCTAATCTCATAACTATTACTCTAAAACAACTCATAAAGACTAGAACCAGTCCTCTGTTTTAGCTGTATTATATATTATTTCAGTACTATTTTCTGTATTACAGGTTATTTCAGTATTGTGCAGCATACTGAATGCAGTTCTTTTTTTTCATGTTGTGAACATATGTAGGTGCATGGCCTTTACTAAAGTAAAGAAGCTAGTAAAATGAAAATAAAGCAACCACTATTTAAGTTCATAATAGATTATTATAATCCCTTGCCTGTGGTTTACAGTATTTTAGTTTTGTAGTATTATAGTTTTGTAGTATTGAACACTTCAAGAACCTGTAGGTCAAACAACATCTAGCTTGTAAAGGCACTAGAAAAGCATGTTTTCTTGCATTCTCGACCTAAATAAACAATATTGAGATGCAAAAAACAAAATACAAATACAAGTACTTGCTTTTTAAAAATTATGTTATCGTTTAAGACTCCATCAAGTTCAAACCCCAGTTTTGTGAAAGATAAAAATCCAGTTTCTTTCCTCAAAGATATGATGGTCCCTGTTATAAATAGGCATTATAAGAAACAGATATGAACTATACTCCTTTAGAGACATCTTTAGTTACTGTAACATATTTTAGGCCTAATTGGGCTCCAAAAAGCATTACTTTAAACAAAAATTGAAATTATGAGTTCATAATTTTATAATGAAGACGCCAGTAGGTCTATCCATCTTGGAAAGAAAGAAAAGGTTTGTTCATATGCTGTTGTTTAAATCTAAATTGATGCAATATATTGAATTAACGTTCCCAGAGTGCACTAGGTCCATGTGTGACCAGTTTGCTGTGTGCTCTAGCATTTAGCATGCACCACAGACAATGTGCATATTTGATGTTAGTGTGAGACACTAACTTATGTTATGTTGATGTTAGTGTGAGCATGCAAACTGTGTGCTATTACCGATGTCTTGAGTTTATGACATGCTGCTTTCTACTGTAGATAAAGTCAGTTTTTGACTTCATGATTATCTACTTTATATACATTGTAAAGTGTAGGGTCTATCCTATAAAGGTATTAACATACTTCTGGTGAGGTGTAAAGGTACTTTATAAGAGAGTGTGCGAGAAGTCCAAAGAAGGAGCTAGAAAGTAGAGTATTTCGAAGACTATGTACAAATACGTAATCTGGTGATTGGTGAAACCAAAAGGCCAACTTCCTCTACCCTTAGTCATGAAATGGCATTCTTCATCTATAGTACAATTACTTGAATAAAGAAGGCAAATCAAATTATTTGACTCAAATATTGCAATGGTGGTCTTTCTTCTACATTTTGATAGTCAGTATGCAGCATTCAAGTTTCTAAAGCAGTACAATGCTTTTATATTATCGTTATTCAGAGAATATGTTCTTCTGCTAGCTCCTTCCTCCTCTGTAGACATGGGTTAAAATGTCTAACCTTGATAATTTAATTAATAAAAAGGAAAAAAGAACCCAAAACACCAAAACAGATCTAGCCTGACACCCTGCACAGTATGCCAGAAATCAGCCTGAACCAAATTTTAACTTTCACATTATAACCTTCTGAAACTAGTGATGTATAATAGGATCACTGACAGACCCTGAATGGCACTTGCATTGACACAGTAGCCCCACTAGGCACCCGTAAGTAGATCTTTTGTGTCCTTGCAGTTAGCTAAAAAATGCTCTCTAGCTTATTAGAAAAACTACTTCAAAATTAATCATCAAAAGCTAAATTGTGTACTGATGATAGAAATAAAAAGTTATGTAACAATAATGCGCTTAGTTTTGAATCCATTATGGTGATGTCTGTTAGATTTTCATTTAAAGACACCCCATTGACTAAAGGTTTCATTCAAAGATATCCATCTGACACAACTCATCATGAATTTACCTTTTGGAACATGAGCTTTACTTTTTTCTGGAATAGGTTATACTCAGTATAGGTGTTTGTGGAGTGTATTAGACACTGTACCAAATGGTTAGCTTACCAAGAGACATGAACGTCTCTTTTCCGTAAGTTTTCATGTTAGTTTTGACTTCTTAGAATTTCTGAATATCTTGAAAATTGCAAGTTTGCAATGAAATGCAAGTTGAACTGTGAGCTGAGGTATTTTGTACACAGTAGTAGCACTATTGATTTGTGATGCTCTAGTATTCTTAAAATACAAAAGCTTCTGTAATACATTAATTATTTTTAATTACTCTTATTCTAGAAGAAAAATGTAGATTGTGATAATCTGCATTTGTACAAGAGCAAGAAGCAAATTTTCTAGTTTTTCTGTTTTGGCAGTTATTTTTCATACTGTTCCCTATAATAGAGAAAAGCTCAGAATATTGTCAGAAAATCACAGTTCAAAGCAGAAGGCAGTGTTTTGAATTTATGTGTTGTGCACAAGAAGTAAAGTAAATGATTGCTTTTGTAGGATGATCAAAATTAATAGTAGGGCAAGAAAATATTTTGTTACATATAAGAAGTAATGGCATAAACTTAATTGCACACTGGAGGTCACCCTTGCTACTCCAAATTTTTTATGGTTTTCTAAAAAAAAAAAAAAAAGCCAAGCAGCCTTTTAATATGCATGCTGAGCTTTTAAAAATATTTCTAGCAATAAAACCAATAAACCAAGTACACGTTTGTTACTGTGTTAACTCTTTAATTGTTTAAGCAGTATGCAGTATAGGTATAGGTCTTCAGAAAGACTTTTTGAGATGTGTTTGTCTAAAGTCCCATGAGGATACCATAGTCTGCTTGCAACCTCTGCTACACACAATTATTTTATCACTCTCCAGGAAAATTAGTTTACAGTTTGTTTAGAAGCTGGTTCTAGCACAGCTATCTAAATTGCCTTTCCTTTGCTAGATTATCTTGATGATTCATCCAAAGCTGTATAGATGTATTAAAGTACCATTGAAATAACTATTATGCCCTTAGATAGGTACAATTCAATGTTTTATTATGTTGATGAGCAGTGTGCAAGTTTTACTGTTGATGAGCATAAAAACAGAGCTGAAAGGTCTTGAGAAAATCTGTCCACTGGAGCCATAGGGGTCTCAAAGAAGAAGTTTAAGGCAGTGTCCTTATATTTTCAGTCTTTTTCATGCCAGAAATCCTTCTGATAGATCAGACATCTGTAACTGTAGCCGTCAGTATGCAGTAGTATAAGGAAAATGTGTGGGTGGGTTTTATGGGTTTTTTTTGGTTGGTTGGTTGGTTTGGTTTTTTTTTTGTCATTGGGCTAAGTCACCATAATTCAGTTAGTCTTCGGTAAAAAGAGGATTTTTTGGATGAGGATAAAATTGGCCCTGATTGGTAGCTGATGTGCTGCTGTAAACATGCCTGCACTAACCAGGTAAAGTTTTACTATGAATTTATTCTGTTGGGATGTAACCGTAAGGTTGCAATTCTGAAAGAGGCCTGCAAATGTTGTGCAACATTATCATAATCAGTAGTAGGAGATGCCTTTCCAGTAGCTTTGACTGAATGGACAATGAAGAGGTGGAAAATGGGGGGAGAGTTTGTTATTGACTGAGAAACAAGAATGCACTTATTCCCACCAGTTCCCCACTAATCTAGCATCATGTCAACATGAGCAAGTCATGCTTTCTAGCTGCCCATTAAAGCAGTCCAGTCCATTCCCTTGCCAAAACCAAGTAGTGCCTCAATATAGGTATTCACAGTTCAAACTGTTTCTTCACAAACTGTTTGTGACAATTGAGATTTTTTTTCTTGACTTGAACCAACAAACTCACAAAGAACCATGATAGAATGCTTTCTAAAGGAGAGGTTTCATAAGATCTAGAGAAATATATGAATTTAAATAAACTAGTAGTAAAATTTTTCATCCATAATTTCTTTAAAACTGCATGTGCATTGAGATCACTGATTCAGACCTAAAATCAAAATGAAATTTGTGAAAAGTAGCAGTTAAATAAACTGACATACTGTCAATCTGTATTCTCACTCAGAAGAGAGAACAGATATATACAATAGATAAAAATTGGACAAGTGGAAAAAGCAGTAGTGTAACCATAGTATTTGAAAATAAATTAGAGTTTAGTTGTTGTAGATTTCCAGAAAAAAACATACAGAATCTTGATATTCTATTACGATATGATCTCTCATCTTACAAAAGCTTCTGAGGTACTTATCATAACTTAATAAATACGAATTATCACAGGAAAAAATAATGAGTATCTCATAGTTAGATCAATATCAGTTTGGGGGTTTTATGATAATGAGGAGAAATGAGAACTTAAAGGAATGTGTTATGTGTTTCTTTACAATACTTGTTATTTTATGATGCATAAGACATTAAAAAGCCATGGATGGCATCAAATCCATTTTTACTTATTCTGAGTTCTCCCTCCATGCTAACATGAAAAATCTTTTGCAGATATGTGAGCTATTTTCAGTCTTTATAAGCCACAATTTAATTAAATTTTCATTGGTGATAAGTTGTCATAATTGGAAGTAAAAGTGTTGATGTAAGTAGACAATAACTCTTACAATAGAATGGAGCTAGTCAAATTTTAAGATGAGAAAAACTTCAGTAATAAATTGCAGACATTGAAATAAACTAAATTTTTGCTGAATGAAGATGCTCATAAAAAAGAGGAAACAAAAATACTTAATAATAGTCGAAGTGGATTTAATTATTACACAGTCTGTGTGATGACCTCCATGGTTATTTTTGCAAAAGAGTCTATTAATATGGACACATAAAAATACAAAGAAATTAAATATGAATAAAAATTTACTGTCATTGTCATCCATGCCAGCTAATTACATCACATTTATAAAACATGCTGAAGATGCTATACTGGTAGTTTTATTCAATATGTGAATAAACCACTTGTACAGGTAACAGATTAGCCTGGCTCTCAATATAATAGTACATATATTGTCAGTACCTGAGGAATTTATTCATTTTTCACATTATTTTACTCCTTATCCAGAAAACATGACTGCAGAACTGAAATATGTAAAGAAAAAGTTAAGCCAGTACATTTTAGGATACAAAGTGCTATAGTTTAGTTCTTCATAGTAACAGTTCTTTCTTTCTCTGAGTGACTCTAGTGTTGGGCAAAGCTGGTATTTCAGTGTGCGTTTCTGTTCCAGTTATGCTATTTCTAAATATCTGGTCCCTCTCTTTGGAAATTTGGCTCATTTCTGCCAAGGTATTTCAAAGTTTCAGTTATGAAATCTTTATTTCCTAATAAATGTGGGTTTTTATCTGGAAGTTAATGAAAATAAAGTTATATGATGAAGATCATGGCTTTGAAACCCAAAACAAAGAGTTTTATTACTTTATTGGTCTATGAAGCTAATGCATGTGTTCTTTCCTCATTCTTTTACAAATGGAAATGTGTGTTCAGTGAAATACCTAAAATAAAGTTTTGGGGATTTTTTGTTTAAAAAGATTATAAACTCTGCAAATTTTTGGAGCAAGATATATGCACCAATAAATACAGATACTTTTTGTTACATTTAGAAGTCTATATATGTATACATCTTAATTATAACAATGTCATATCGCAGAATAGAACTTATACTTGAATGGGATTTCTGATGATCTGTAGTTCCTGTGGGAAGGCATTTTGCAGTCTCAGACTATCCCAAAGAAACCTTTTTTTCCCTTTTTTTAGAGTTTCTTTAGGTCAGAGGACTACTGTCTGGCTTTAGTAAGTCTTTTAGGTAAGCTGCTGACATCTTTTTAATATTTGAATGGACTTTGAACATCACAACTCTAGGGGAAGCCACTGTGGCACGTGGAGATGTTCATATTTAAGAATACACCAGCTAAGAGCCCTAATGGTAAGAATGCACATCTTGTTAAGGAAAAATGCACTACACTAGCCAGTTTTTAGAATGAAAATGTGTCCAATTATTGCATATTGTCCGGCCAAGAAGTGGAGGTAATGAGGCTAGGACATCACTTATTCAGCCATTTTTGGATAACCCTGGTCTGACCTCATGGCTGACCCTGCTTTAAGCAGGAGGTTGAGCTAAAGACCTCCTAATGTCCCTTCCAACCTGAATTTTCCTATGATCTTATGGTCGTCCACCAGGATTGGAAGAAGTTTCCTAGCAACAAGAAACTGAAGGCATTGGTAATGGATGAAACTTAATGTTAGGAAAAAATCCAAGATTTCTAATCTATGAGTTGAATTGACCAATCTTACGTATGTATCCCTTAAAGCAAAGGAAACTGTATATTCATTGTGAATCCTCTGAAATGCTTTTTCTCTGCACATGACATGCTCTTCATTCCCCTTCACACCGATTGCTCTCTATTTCTGATCTGATTTCATCCTGTGACTCGCTGATAGACAATATTGATAGAGCTGTAGGTGGTGATGGATAGGTTGCACTGCAGAATCATCAATATACTGCTGGTCCTTCCTTCTGTTATATTTCTTCCAAATCATTCAGTGGGTGGGTACATGCAGAGATGAGAAGGAACAGAAAGTTCTGGGAGTTAGTATATTGTCTGGTAATACAGGAGGCACACAGAGAAATTACTCCATTTTAGTAAGTTAACTGGGAATTCATGTAGCTCTCTTAAGAGGGATAACTATTATTTATAGTCAATAGTATTATGAATTATGGGAATAGCATTAATTCTGTGGAGACATACCAAGATTAATATGAATGTCAAGCCCTCTCCATTACTAGAGAAAATTACATGGCAATGCCACTAGCCTGTCCCATTTGCACTGAGCCTATAACATTATTCATTAGGTCCATTTCTTTTGGCTTTTCAGTAAGCTTTTTAGGAGTTTGTTTGAAAAAGGGAGGGTTAATGGTCAGTCACAGTTAACTTGAGTTAGTATATTCTCTGCATTTTTGCTAACCTTTCATTCTGGCAGTCCTTCATTTTTGAAAGAGAAAGGAAAGGTTTTTTTCCTGAAGTAACACGTTCACTATTCCATTCAGTACTAACAGTTGATATTTATTACCCAGATGTAAAGCAGAAAGACGCGACAGTGACAAATATTGGACTGAAACCTTCTGTTGCACAATACTAGCTGAAAATGTTAGAATATAGGAAAACAATTTTGTGAGAATACTCAATTTCAATTTCCTCAATTCTCTTTTACTGTTCTACTCAGAACAGAATGATAGTTTCACATAATGGTGGATGTTAGGCTGTGGTGTAAGTGGAAAGTTGTCATGATTGATTAAAAAAATTAATAATAACTTCTTGATATAGAGCTTCCTAGATGCAATGGAGGCTGATATAAAGTAATCTTGACCTATAATGAAGTTTCAATGCAGTCTTTGAGAAAATTACTGCATCCTTGCTTTGATGTTCTGCTGTTTGTGCAGAAATTTGTCACAATTTTTCTTCAATATGGAATATCAGTAAATTAAAAAAAAAATCTGCTTATGAAATGTCACAAAATATATACAAACTGGTTATTAGAATTATGATTGAGGCCAGTGTACAAGAGTTACTTTATCCAGTAGGTTCTTCCTCCATACTTTATGGGCTTAATGCTGTTTATCGCTAGCAAGCAAATTAATGTATTTAAATCAGAGATTTCTGGTCAAGCCGGAATCACTAATTGATTTTCTTGTCATAGAGGAGGGTCTTTGGCCATTATTTTAATATGAGAATAATCTCTTTAAAAGATCACAGAATCACAGAATATTCTGACTTGGAAGGGACCCACAGGATCATCAAGTCCAGCTACTTAAGTGAATGGCCGGTAGAGGGATCAAACCCACAACCTTGGTATTAATAGCACCGTGCTCTAACCAACTAGGTTGATCTGGACTGTCCTGAATTTTGATCTCTACAACCAGCATTTCATCTAGATTCATCTGTCTGCTTGCCTTGAGTTAGAAGTTAGTTTACAGAGTTTTAAGATGCCAAGCAAGGAAATGAGAATGCAGATGCATAAACTTCAGAAGTTCTCCTGTTTGTTTGCAAACCTAGACAGCTCATTAGCACTGGCATTCTGAGTGATATAGATCTCTCATGGCTAGAGGCATATTTGATTTGATCAGTGATTTAATAGTAAGAATTTGCATATGTAGAATGCATGCTCATATAAATGGTAAAGCATGAAAGTACTTGAAATGTATAGATGTTGGAAATCCTTTCGGGTTTTTGTTTGTCTTTTTGTTTGTTTGTTTGTTTTTCAAAACCTTAATAGGAATATTTTAGGTAAAAGTATCTGATGTCTCAACCTGATCTTGATGCAGCAATTTTACCTTGGTTGCTTCAGTGTGAGATCAGTAATTTCTCAGGTTTGTAAGTCTTAACCATGCAAAGGTATGCGATAAGTTCTCGAATAACCAGCCCAATTTCTGTTCCTGTTTTTCCTATACAATTGCTCTGACCTTCATAACTATTGAAGAATCATCATGGTTTGAACCTTTTTTTTTTTTTCACTTTAATTGAAGAAACTTTGACAGTTTTACTAGTGAAGCAGTAAAATAGTGCATTTTTGTTAGAACTGCCTAGGAAAAAGTTAGAGTAATAGTATCAACTTTATCAAATAATTTTATGATAGAAATTTAGAACAGGACAGATATTTTGGTTTGAATTTTGAAATTATTAACCCTACATTTTGCATAAAATTTCAGATTATGTTTTGGAATTCAAAACATCCGTAATGTAGGCTTCATACTTATCCAGGTTTCTCTTAAGTTTTGTGATGTTGCCTTTTCACTACAGATTCAAGTATGTCAGGTCCAGAAATAATAATCTTTTTCTACCAGTCAATCACCAGAGTGTTACCAGTCAATCTTGTTTTAAGAATCATCCCCATCTTCCTGTTGTTAGCCAGGAAAGAAATTAATAGACTCCTAATGCCTTATGGAATAACTTTCAGATAATTTAATTGTTCTTCAAGTTTTATATTGTTAGACTATACTAAGTCAGAAGTGTCAGAGGAACAAGAGTCCACAAACTGTCATTATTCACCTGCCTGCACAGTGCAGAAATATTTTCAACTAGATGTGACTGTCTTATATAATCATAAAAAGTTCAAACATCCTATACAGAAATCAGCAGCTTTAAACAAGTGTAATTTTAGCATAAGAGAAGAAACATGCCATGAACCTGAATTTCACAAAAACATGGCACTTTATATCTTATCTACTACGCATGAAATGTATCGTATACTGTAGAAAAAAGACCTATATAGATGCCAGCAGTTTTTGTTTGAGTGGGATAATCAATGTCTTAAATTTTTCTGTGTTGACCCTCTCACAAAATCTTCTATACAGATACAGATTCATTAATTTCAAATGCTTACCTGTAGTGCAAAACATTGGAAGTGGTAATATATTTAGAATCAAGGAGAAGAAGTCAGAAGAAAATTTAATTATGTGGACTTTCTCAGCTCCACTTTTCCTTGCAAATAGGAGTGTCCTATGATCTGTGCTGCAGGTGGGACACTGATGGTGTTTTCCCTTCATTATCTATCTGGTAAGCAGTTCTTTGGTTTTATATTATTTATTTAATAGCAATATTAATAACAGTACTAGTATATTTGATAGAGTCTAGAAGATTAGCATCGCAAGTGCATCATCTTGTGTAAGCCCTGAAGATCTGGTGTATTTATATCTCAGGTGCAGATTCATGTCTAGGGCAGGTCCTCTGAGAATGAGTTGTGAGTGGTCTTGTTTACTCCTGGTTTGATCTTTATTTTTTTTCCCTGATGTTTCTACAACTGTAATGGTGCAGGGTTCAGACATTTTGAAGCAGTCTGAATATGTTTTCTTTTAGGCTGCCTTGATGGATGTTTACTTTTGTTTCTTACCCCAAACCAAGCCTCTGTAGAAGTGTTGGTTGAATACCATGTGCCTTTTATTTCATGAAAGATACGAAAATGTGTTTCTTCTCATCAGGAAGCAATGATTATATTATCCATACAAAGATGGATATGTTGTAAATATTCATAGAAGACAGCTGCAAGCTAAAGGATGTTGCTCCCAAATCATAAGTTTCTTAATTACATCACTGTAAAGAAAAGATCAAAGATAATGTGATTTCATTTGATTACTGAGTCATCCAAATAAGCATGGAGCTCTACTGACAGTTTTTCTGAGATAGCAGATTGCAGTTGGTATTTAAGGAAAAGTATTTTAAAACAATGCCCATAATTACACTTAGAAGTATTAAAATAATCTCTGTAGTTTCCTAGGGTTTGATGGAGCTTCACCATTGGCATAATGATCTTTTACTGAGGCTGTTCTTAAGATATTTGCAAGCACCTCACTTCAGGGTGTAGGTGTGGTGAGTCACCCATTCAGCACACAGCTCCCATTCATTCATTCTCACATTGTAGCCTCCCTGATTTTGCATAACCTATGCGGCGTTTTGTTGTCAATCAACTTCAGTTTTGTACAGTAAGCTCTTTGGCTTTCCTTTGACTTGAATGAATAGTGCCATTCATTCACATCATACTTTTCTGCGGATACTATTCTAAAGCAAGAATGAAGCAGTTGGCTTCTAATGTGCAAGAACTGTAAGACAAAGAATTTGTGCAAACCAAATAAGTGGAGGAGAAAAGAGAAAGGGACAAAAAATTTTTTAGTAGGGATCATGCAACGGAGAAGGCAGAGCAAGCGTAATCATTGTAATCTGCCACTTGTCATGCCATGCTCCTGTAGAAGGGAAAGCAGTCTTGACTTTTTTGCCTTTCAGGTATTCAAAAATTACGAAAACATTGCCCTACACATTTACATGTTGTTTTTTTTTTGCTTTCTTCTGAAAGAAACTAAGATCTATGTTTTTACCGCTGGTAATTTTTTAAATTCTTGGATATTGTCACTCTTGCTACAACTGTTACCACACATATGCCTTGCTCAGCATAGCTCAGATACAGTCACAATCTGGAAGCCTTCGGAAGGGGAAGGAAGAATGAGATCCTTGGGCAAAGGTAGTAAGAGTGAGAGAAGACAGAGGCTTCTGGAAAATTATTGTGGGAACAGAGGAACTAATCGCAACCTGCTAGAGAAGAGTAGGCAAAGAGTTACTGCATGCTGGTATTTGTGGCCTGGAAAGAGAGGGGGAATCAAATAGTGGAAAGGAGGAGAGTGTAAAATGGGCGGATTCCTCCTTCCTGCCAAACACAGAAGAACACTAACGGTTGATCCCACATAATCCTTTGTTGGAAGTTTTAATGCTGTCCATAAAATTTGATTTAGAAGCAAAAATTTCTGCATCATCTGCCTGTGACAGTACAAGATACTGTCTCCTACCTGATGGGGAGATCTTTGTGATTTGTGAATGTCTTTTCTGATGCCACCTTAATAATCAGCATCATCTTCTATCTTATCCCTTTAGAAAAAGTAATCAACTTATTGCTTATTGAAACATCTGGGAAGGTATAATTCAGTGTACTTCTCTCAATGGCTATAATTTTTAATCCTTGTGATTCTTTAAAACTAGCTGAGACTGATGTCTGATTGTAGTTGATGTCTTATTTTAAGAAAACTTTGCAGGACAGAGACCCTGAAATGTCACCTTCCCTTTGTTTTCAACCTCTCCCCTCTACCAATAAGGAGAGACAAATGCAAAAAGATGTAAGTGATAGAATAACAGTTTACTAAAAGGAAACAGCAAAACCTAAGAAATACAAAGACGCTGTGTCACATGGCCACCCCAGGAACGAAGAAAACAAGATGGCTGCTGTGCAGGCAGCCCATGTGGTCCAGAGGACAAAGACAAGATGGTGGAGAGGGCCCCTTCTCCGCACTGTGGGGCTGAGAGAGAGAACAAAGGAAACAACAGAACAAATGAGCCTCCACAGTTCAAGAAAATGAACTCCTTCCCCCAAACAAACGAAACAATGGGGAGCAGGGAAAAAACAAAACCTGGGAAAAACTATTTTTGTTCAAAATGAGTCAATGCTGCTGGGGTACTGGTGCAGGCTCCCATGTAGTGGCTTGGCAGGCTTTCTCTCTGTAACGTGCTGGCGAAAGAGTGGTGGACTGCTGGCAGCAGCTGGAACCTGTGGAACAGCTCCAACACATAGCGACAGGCACTGCGGGCCCCCCTTCCTTGGCAAACGGCAGGCAGCAGTGGTGAAAGTAATGCAGAATTCTCCAGAGTCCAGAGAGAACAAACAAGAGAGTTCCACATTTNTTTTCAACCTCTCCCCTCTACCAATAAGGAGAGACAAATGCAAAAAGATGTAAGTGATAGAATAACAGTTTACTAAAAGGAAACAGCAAAACCTAAGAAATACAAAGACGCTGTGTCACATGGCCACCCCAGGAACGAAGAAAACAAGATGGCTGCTGTGCAGGCAGCCCATGTGGTCCAGAGGACAAAGACAAGATGGTGGAGAGGGCCCCTTCTCCGCACTGTGGGGCTGAGAGAGAGAACAAAGGAAACAACAGAACAAATGAGCCTCCACAGTTCAAGAAAATGAACTCCTTCCCCCAAACAAACGAAACAATGGGGAGCAGGGAAAAAACAAAACCTGGGAAAAACTATTTTTGTTCAAAATGAGTCAATGCTGCTGGGGTACTGGTGCAGGCTCCCATGTAGTGGCTTGGCAGGCTTTCTCTCTGTANTTCTGGCTGCACGTCTTAAAGAGACAGTAAACAAACTTGTGCAGGTTGACATAGAGAGAAATACGGAATGCATGGGTTTGAGTCACGTAGGTGAACTAGGACAGTTGAGTACTATGATTAAGCAAAATTTAAAATGTTTGGAATGTATCTTTTTTAATTTCAATGTGTTTATTATGCTATTAACTGATGGGTCTACCCATACTTAATTGATACCTACTCAAGTAAGAATTAGTTTCTTCCATTTCCTCAGTTCTCTTATTGTATAGCATGGTTTTAAAAATTAACACATTATATGGTTCTCTTCTGTTTAGAGTTTCTAAGGAAAACTATAAATACAGATATAGAAGGATCAGTAGATAGATACAAGGTACATGGCTGATTAAATATAACTAAAAAAATATTCATATTTCTAATTATCTTACATACCCACATCTGGTGTTAGCAGTTAAGTACAATGCTCTTCAGTAAGTCCCAACTCTTTTAGCTTCCATTTGCCCCAATATCATCTTCTAGCACAGCTGGATGCTAAAAAGAGAGTGAAAGAATCTCTGGTACACTAAGAGAAAATTTATATACCATGAGCAACATCTGTGCAATGGCCATAATGCGGTGATGTTTCCTGGCATTTCACTGTGGCAGTGCAAATGCATGAGCCAGCTAGCTTGTAGCATAAAGTGAGAAACTCATATTTCTGGCTAGCAATTGAAAGTGATAAATTACAAAAAAAATTAAATTGTTTAATATTTTAGTGTAATTATATTGCCATATGCTGGTTTACCTATCACTGTGGATATTTACACTTGAAAGTTCAGCTCTCCTTCCACTTTCTCTATAGCTAAGTCACAGTTTTGATAGTAAGGGCTATAAAGTAGAATTTTTCTGGGTAACTAGGTTACACTGACAGGGTATTTTTAATTATTTAAATTTCAGGTTTTTATTAAATGAAAGTAAAGTGCAATTCTCAGCATAAAAATGCACTTTCTTATTAAGTGGAAATAAAACTATGGGATATTTTTCACCCACATGTCATTATAAAAATTATTTTTTTATAAAGTAATAATTAATCTTTCATAATTTTGTGTTTTAAAAGAATATTTTGTTACATACATATACGTTTTGTATATACATTTTATATTTTTCTATATAATGACAAAACTGTAAACTTTGATATATAAGCAGTTGTCAACAAAACAATAGATTTAATATTTTTGTTTAAAAATATTTGTATCTGTTGTTGAATGAGACAGTCTATTCAATCTTATAAATATCATATTTAATAAAGAAAAATCCACTGCAAAAAGAAAAAATGTCTTTATCCATAAGCAACCAGATGAGAAATGGATTTTTATTCAGTCAAATCCTTTTAGTCAATGAAACAGCATTTTCATGCCTACTGCACTCAAGTGATAATTAATATAGTCTAATTCCAGACATGATGCCTGAATTCATGTACTGTCATCAATACCCCATGTTAAAATCAAACCTTGACAGGGACTTAACATCCTGGAACAGGTCATCATATGATAATACTCTCTTTTCCTTTCAGTATTTGTCTTCAACCAAGCAAAGTATTACAAGATGAGGGGACAAAAAGGGAAAGAATTACAAATGAAGAGTGACGCAGGCTGTGAATAGAACATATGTTAGGCTAGGCAGAGGCATCAGTGAATTATATCATTTCATGATGAAGTGGCAGTGGGGCTGAACGGACCTATTTTAAACCTTGATGTATTTTATCTCTACTGTATTTGGTCTGTCATCTTTGGAGAAAGACTTCGTGTAATTGAGAGTCAGCTCCAATCTGCATGAGTTGAGCATGAAGTGTAAGCCAGATGAACAGTGTTAAGGAAGAAAGGGAAGCATCTAATAAGGTATAAATGAGAAATAACCTTTATACCTCAGACATTTAAATGTGTTGTATTAAATTCTGTGTTTAATGGTATTATTTTCATGGTACTATTAATAATATAAACAAGGTTTGAATGTACTTTAAAATTTATTTAATTTTACTGCATTATTTTAATAAAACCTGCATATTTACAGTTCAGACATGCTTTGTCATATTGAGCATACAATATAACAGAACCAATTTGTCTTTGCATAATTTTTATGAGTGTAGTATATTTTGTTCTTGAATTCAAGGTTCACCTTCGTAGGCTAAGATTATAGTTTTATAGTTATTTGTTAATTTTTAGGGGAATTTGTTTTGATGATGGCATTATCTGCAATGCCACAAACAACTCTGTCTCTAGAAAAGTCCTCAGGAAGTCTGTACTTCTGTATTTTTTGCTTTTAGCATAGTTAAATAATATAATTTTAAGAAATATTAGTTTTTTAGTTTGCATTTATTGTCCAGCAAGAAGCTGACGTATTGATGGTGTATGATACATATTTGGCCCTCAATAGAAAGAATTTGTGGTAGTTCTAATAAGATCTTAGTAAGTCTTCCAGCAGGTCTTGCTTTATGATGTAAAAGAGCATGTGAACGCCATGTACTATGCCCAACACAACTCAAGGACCACATTACAGAGTCACTTATTCGAATTTAATTGCATCCAACCATTTGTTTGGATCTGGTTTTGTTAAAAAGATTCTTCAGACAATTCACCTCTGGAGACAGAATAATTTTGTATTGTTACAGCTGGGGATAAGGACCAGTGATATCATTTGTAATGTGAGGCGCTTGTTCCATATAAAACATTTTCTTGCGAGGTCACTGTACTTACACAGAATTGCAATGAGTGTTTTACAAGCTCTTGTGCTTCCTCTGCATAGTTAGCCAACAGTTTCAAGATTAGAATAAGTGTAATTAACAGCTACTCAGAAGAAAAGGGGGAAAAAAGGCATAATAGCCACTGGAGAGAACTCTTGTCTGGTAGCCATATTCACACTGACCATTTCCTGCATGGAGGACATCCCCATAACCCAACAAATTCCATGTAGGGAAAGAACAGGTCTGCCCTCACAGCTTTGATAGAAGATTTTGGGTCACAGAGGTTTTGATTAGATGCTTTGTTCTCAGAATCTGTGCATTAAAAGTGGGTTGTTGCATGAATTCCTTATGTTGCCTTCTTCATAAAGAAAGCTTAGCTACAGTTGGACTGGTGATGTAATTATGTCAGGAGTTTTTGTATAGGTCACAGCTATAGCTCTAATATGATAGGGAAATAGTTACTTTAAAAGTTTGTCGTGTCAGACCAAAATGCTAGTGTGACCATTCCCTGCTTTTGTGTTGTTTTATTAGTTTCACCTCAGTTTGAGCTCTGTACAACTGACTTCTCCTAGCAGTCTCTGAATACTGTGTCCATTAATGTTGTTACACTGTGTTAGGTAAGAATAAGAATTTCTTGTGAATTAAAAAATTATGACACAACAACATTTAACATCTTCACATTCAGTTAGTGGGAAAAACTGCATCATTTTCTACCATGAGTACAAATAGGTAACTGTTCCAGAACACATCCAGTCTATAAAATTAAGCAGATTGTTTAATGATAAGAAGGTTGTTTAAAGAGCAGAAGGCTCCAAGTGAGCAGTAGAAATGAAAGCTGAAAAGTCATAGAAGTCATAAAAGCAAACAGAATTTAATATCTTTTTTGGTATCAGTTCACTCTGCCCAGAGTGCTATGGGTGTTTCTTTTCCTTCAAACTGATTATCTTTTTGAGTCTTTTAATGTGCAGCACTGTGCTTTACAGTCTCATTTTACTAGTATTTTTAGCCATTGTATATGAGTTGAATACCTTTCTACTGACTTCAAACTATATGTGTATGAATGCACACATACATACACACCTATTTTCTAAAGAAGGACAGAGGTCATGAAAGTTATCTGTTATTCAAAGACCAAATGTGCAGCCTTTGAACTGCATCTCTCTGCATGATTCCACTGTGAAAATTCACTTGAGCCTGGTATTTTTTTTGTAAATCAAAAAGAGAGATTAATTCTGGTTGGGGAGAAAAGAGTAACATTAGCAGAGTCTGCAAGATATGAAGATTGGGCAGATGATAGATATAATTTGGCCTTAAAACAGCAATAAACTTCTGTGTCTACAGACCACAGACACTTTCAAAGGGGCAATGATTTGTGGAGCCAAAATGAGAGTTATGTATTTTTATCCTATTGTGAATAGTTTAGTTCAGTTTTCACATAGTGCATTAAAATAGTTTCTCT
Organism: Ptilonorhynchus violaceus; assembly: GCA_013397565.1. Taxonomy (NCBI): domain Eukaryota; kingdom Metazoa; phylum Chordata; class Aves; order Passeriformes; family Ptilonorhynchidae; genus Ptilonorhynchus; species Ptilonorhynchus violaceus. Next base: position 33,764 of record VZRJ01012613.1, on the reverse strand, counting down.
TTTTTTCTTTTCTTTACATAGGTACATTTAGTGTAAAAATTTGTTTGAGAAAATGCATCCTGGTGGCTACATGATGAGTTTGAAACTGAAAATTAGGTGTTTATTTTATCTGTCTGCACATCAGTTTGTGATATTCCTTCTGATTTTCACACTGAGAGTGGCAGAAGACAGTCAGTGGCAGGCAGATCAGAAGTGCTTTGTCTATCTAGAAATATGCACAGATCATTGAGTTAGAACATGGCTCATAGAGTAAAATCAAAACCACTCCTTTCTTCTTTGAACTTTGGAGAAAAAAGAGTCTAGACAACAAAAATCTGAAAGAGTAAAATTTAACCAGAGAAAAGCTCTACAAATGAGCTGTTAAGTTCTTTAGATTACTTTCATGGCTTGAGATTTATACTTGGTTATTTTAAATTCTGTAAAGATTTGTATCTTTCCTACTAAACTTTAGGTGGTATGATTGTGTTATTGTTACTACTACTAATGACAGAGCTGGAGAAAAGGCAAATTACATCTTTTTAGTATGTAGTTTTTAGATTCTAGATGTTGTGACTTCTAACCAGTCCACAAATGTTAGTATTAGTAATTAAGAAATATATTTGTTTTAATTTTGTTTCACGGATCAGTTGTTTTCTACATGAAAAAAATTAGAGAATTGTGGTGTACAACCTTTCTTGGAATATTTACTTTCCAGTATTGTAAAATTTAATTCATGGTTCTGAAAAGATCTTTGCATTTTAAGTATTACTATTTTTAAAACTTGAATTCGTTAATATGTATGTGTATCGTAGTCCTTCTGAAGTTTTTTTAAGGGGTTAAATAGTTTTGAAATCATTATTGAACTTTATTGCTGAGAAGTAAAATTATCCATCTTACCAATAAAAACGGTAATGTTGTACTTACGTAATAGCAAGCTGTAGCTCTCCCAGATATGTTTGTTACAAAGTCTGGAAATAAAATTTTTACATTCAAAATAACCTTAGAGAACTTTTTTTACTGTTGAAAAAGTAAAATTAAAATATTAAATGTCATTTACCAAGGAAAAATAAGCACCCAGATCCATTAACTCTATCTTTCCTTTCTATCGTTAAAAAAAGTCAAGTTGACAAGACCAAAATTAGGAAAACATTTAATATAAAAGTTTTTAATTGTCCATATTTAGTTTTAGTTTACATGAGCTCCATTGTCCACATATAGCAAAGGATAAACAAAAAGAATAAGTATTAGAATTTGTTCACAAATTACATCTTCTCTGATCAGCTGTGAACTAGGAAGTAGAATTACATTGTAAAACCAAAAGCTATTTGGGAGTTTGACCTTGATAGCACAGTATTATTATGATGATGAACCTACCAGACTTCTTTCCAAAAACATTTTTATTTCACTTTTTTTTTTCCCTTGAGCAATATTATTTCTTGGATTTGTTGGAGAGAAGTATCTTGCTTTCATTTATATTTTATTTTTCCTAACCCCTCTTTATCCCCATGCCCTCTTTGCACTAATGGAATATAAGAATCTCCTCTGTGCTAGCAGTGTTTATAACAGGATTCCCGTTCCAGATTCCAGTACAGTAGAGCAGCTGGAAGTGTTTAGTGGCTGTCTGTACCAGTACTCCCATCTTTGTAGCATTAAAATTAATTTTCCTCATCCTGGTGTATAAAGAACCCAAGTGTGCCCCTTACCTCATTACCTGAAATTTTACAGTGACACCAACAGCAGGGGATGTGGCAGAGCAGCTTTTTGGATGTCGTAAGTTGAAGCCCTGGGAGTATTCACTTGACTAGACACTGCAGTTCTTGTAGCCTTTAATAGGTTCTTCTTTTACGACTGCTGATGGCTGGAGCAATGAGGATGGATATCATCCAGGTTTTTCTGTCGCTTGGATAGCTCACAATTTTCCTACTTAAGGAAGAGAACAACTAGGCACATATCTGAAGATTGTACTTGGTGCGTAGTACTAATCAGCAATCTGTGCTGACTGTCACAGAGGAGGCTGAATAACTGAACATGTTTATTTATGTATACTGCAGTGTTGTGACACAAGGTAAAAATGAAAGTGGTTTGTTAACTATCTTAGCTGCTGTTGCAGTAATGCATTTATTTTGTGCATGTATTGGGAAACACACTGTGCTCTGTAAAATCAGTGTTCCTGACCATTATGTTTTTATAGAAGCATTATGTTTAATATGGATATATGTGGTGGGGGAGGGGGAAGTTTGGATCCCAGCTGGATGCAAGTATGCAGTGACACTAAGGTGCTCAAGCTGGGAAATTTTTGGATATTCAGGGTCAAACAGTCTCCTGATCTTCCTTGGGATGAAAGTGGAAGATAGGAGTTTTTATTAAAATAGCTTTCTTTTTTAGTCACTAAACTGTCACAGTTCTGAATTATGGGCCACTAGAAAATTTCAGATCTTTGAAATATACAGGCAGAATTTTCCTTGATTTTCTAACAATGGAATATTTTTTTAAATAGTGCTAACAAAAAGCTTCCAAAGTAATTAAGTCAATTTTGAAATAGAACTTTGTAAAGAGTTTGGTTGCATATATTACCAGAAATAAGAAGTCAAAAGATTAAAAGAAAGCCCTTAAAAGAGAAAGAGAGGAAGGCAATGCTCTAAAAAATGACAAAGGGATGCAGAAACAATTCAATACTAAGGATAAACTTGACTATAGTTTTACAGAAAAGCCACAGTGAAAAGAAAATTACAGAATAAACAGTGACATAACAAAGTGTATGTCTTCATTGCTAAATCGGTGTCAGTGAGATCCTTTCTTGGACTCTTATGCCATGCTCTACCTAAAAGCTGATACTTTGTCAGGCTCAAAGGTGACATCACGTTCATTTCCTTCAAAAACCCCATATCATGTTTATTTCAATAGTCAAAGTACTATTGTCTGACATTGTCAGTGGGGATGAGGAGGTAGATTTAGAGACAGTAGAACTAGACTAATATAGATCTGAAAGTTAAACTTAGAGGATCTGGAGTCAAACCAGATTTTAACGTTTTTAACGTGAATAGCTGTTTTGCCATTGCCCCAGTGGTGTTGGGGTCCATGTCTTTTGAATTCCATGGAGGAAACTTTGAACTGTTAATGATGTTTTTATATAGCCATAAGGGTAAAATCCTAATAGTTAAATATTTCGTGTGGATGTATCATTGTAAGAATATACTGTTTATATCTAAGTACATATTAATAATTTTTTCTAAAATATATCTTTAAAGTGAAGATATTACCCTTGCATGTAGTCATAAAAATAAAAGCTTTTTTTGTTAATAGGTACATAAAATATGATGAGGCCGTTCTTTTCGGAATGTTAGGCCATTCTGAGCTATTCTCTTAGATGGAGATCCTAAATTTGTTGAAACTAAGTTGAACGAAATCAAAAGATACAACTAACTGTAAAGCATGCCCATATTGTAGAGAAATGCTTTCTGTAAAGATGGGAGCAGCCTTTGATAAAGCAAAGATAAAGGAAAGAAATAAATTAAGGAACTTTCATACTTTAGTTAACTATATAATTATGATAATCAAAATTTAGGATCATCATATTTAAATTTGTTTAGTTTAATGATTGAAATTTAAATATATCTCTTGAATGCATTTCAGATAAAATAAGCTCAGAATTTTTGGGTGAAAGGAATAGAAATAATTGGATTATTTGATAGGAATGTAGTCCTCAAAACTGTCTGTATCTTCTGGGATTTTTTAAATTTTTATTCTCATTATAGGTAAGCACTTTTTATTAAAGTCATATAATCTACCCACCTGAATAAAAAATATGTGTTTGAAGAATGGAGTTCGATTTTCAGTACATGATTCTATATATTTCTTGCTTCAGTTGATAATTTTACAACCATCCAAAATATGCAAGAGCTGCACAAACCACAGTTAATATTGCTGGAAGGACTTGTAATGATAATTTGAAAAAACATGGAAGCTTCTGTTTCACTTTTCTCGTGCTTAATGACTTGGTTATCAATAGGGGGAGGAAACAATTACAGAGATCAGTAAATTGAAAAATAAATGACATCCTCTGTCCTGTAAACACATTATCTGACTGACTTATGTATTTTCAGAATCAGATCTTATGGCAGAGCATCCATTATCCTGCAGTTCAGCATTGGTTTATATTTTTTGATCAAAGCTACGGTCAGTATTTCGAAAATTGAGACATCTTAATACATTTTTATGCATAAAATCCTGTGAAATGCATACAGGCTTTTCCTTTCATTTTTACTTTTTGCCTTGGTTGTGTATTTTAAATAAGGTCCATTGAAGTGGGTAGTAATATTTTATTAACAATCACTTGTTTACATCACAGCCTTTATTACAGAATGGTAATGTACATCTCCCTAATCTCAGATGTACAGGCCTCATCCCCAGCTCCCTTAGCCCTACCTGTTTTATCTGTCATTTGTCATAAAAGTCAATCAAAAATTATGGCTAAGATGGGGCCATTCTTTCAGAATAAAAAAGAGAGATAAAAAGAAATGAAGGAGTAATACAAATATCAATATGGCAATGTGACTCAGAAAATCTGTGAAGTTACTTTCGCTGTTAGTGTCTTTTTATTTCCTTCCTCAAATTCCTCAACTTCTCTTCTAATCCACCTGTCATGTGGCTGGCACTGTAAACATATTTAGATGTCAGATTACCATTGAAGTACTTTAATGCCGTTAAAAATGTGCATCAGTTTCTCTGTGACAGAAATAATGTCTTCCTACAGCTCTCAAACATGAGCAGAAGCTTCTGGATAATGCTTCTATGCAGATACATACCTATATTAACAATAATGTGGAGTGTTTACAAAATGATTTTTTTTTAGTTATACAGTATCCTACAAGATATCTCTTAGTAGATTACTTTAAAATAACACCATGCCATTGTAAATATGATATTACTAATGTACACCACTGTATTCCGTTTTAGATAAGCAGTATTATTAGCCAGAGTTGTGAAATAAAGAAACTTTCCCAGCTTTTCTATCAAGTACCTTTCATTCTGTTGAAATTAGACTTGTGCACATTGATATATATTTATTAAGAATATTTCTTTTTTTCTTTTTTTTTTCTCCTGGTAGATTTCCAGAGCTCTAGCATGCAGTGAAGGTTTTTTAGTCAGTGTGCAGTACAGCAGATGTCATTCCATTTGCCTAAGCCCTGCTGACATTTGGAGTTGTGGATTAATTGAGCCACAGAATGAAATTTAATTAAAATTAAATACAGATTTGGCCATTGTATCTGTTCATTTTTTACACTCTGATGTGTACATTTGCAGTCAGCACCATAGTTTATTTGTTTAATCAGGGTGCTATGTGGGAGAAGCTGCACTTTGTTTTAAATTGAAATTGTGGCAGATGCCCAGGAGAGCATAATTGGTGTAATTTCATGTGATACCTGCCATATAGAGGATGCCATTGATATGCCTCAGAACAACCTGAAGGTTGAAGGTTGAAGGTTGAAGAATAGCAGGCTCTTCTATTTATGAAGTTTTTGAGAAAGAAAAAACTATGTAGGAGGTGGGGTTTCATTTGTATTTTTGAGGTAAAGATTTTGTTTAAGCAGATGTTTTAAGTTATCTTATGAAAAAATATGTTGGAAATCAAAGACTTATGGAAGTGCAATTTATTTCTCTCATAAAGTGGCATTCTCAGAATCTGTTTAGCCTTGAGATAGATCTGTAATGGAAATGTCAACAGAAGGCATTAAAAATGCCAATACTTAATCCTAATAATTTTTTTTTTTAATAATTGGTTAGTATGTATGTGGAAAGCAATAATATCAGGCAAATACTAGGTAAAGTAGAAGTAACACTGGAGGGAATATTTATGGATTTTTTTCTTTGTGCATCTAGTTTAGGTCTATCTGGAAACACTTCTGCTCTTTGGTGTAGGTAGCACTAATTTTAAGTATTCTGACTCAGTCTGAATTAGATGACCCAAGCAGACACAGTAGATGGTACTAATAAAATACACATTTGTAGATGCCATCCTTAATATTGCACAATAAACTTCAGTGATGCATTTCTACTGTGAAATCTGAGAACACAGAGTATCTCATCTGTAGTTTACTGGATAAACAGACTTTTTAAAAACTGAGTCTGTTTGTTCAATATTTTATTTGATTACTACAGTGAAAAATGTTCAGGTGTAGCATGCATTCAAAAGCCAGTTGACATATCAAAATATCCCTGGATATTCACTCAGAGACTGAGATTAGCTCAGTTGGTTAGAGCACAGGGCTAATAATGCCAAGGTTGTTTGTTCCCCCTACAGGCCATTTACTTAAGAGTTGGACTCAATGATCTTTGTGGGTCCCTTCCAATTCAGAATGTTCTGTGATTCAGTTTCCAATAACTTTTGGCTCACAGCTTCCTTTAAAAAGAGGAAGCATCCATACATTTAATAGATAATGAAGAAAACGTTTTCTCTTCCATGTACTTCTCCATTCTCCACTTGAGTCCACATAAACTCTAAGCATCTTTAGCAATGCATAACTTTACTGCACTTTGCATGAAGCAATTTTTTTGGTGTTAATGTGATGCTATTCTCTGTGCTTGAGGCCCACCAGCTCTTAAGCTGGAAGAGATAGTGTAAAGTGAATTCCTTGTCTTTAATTCTATGCTCTTCTAAATGTTGTCGACTTCTTTTATATCCTGCTCTTCCATCTCTTTTCCAGCCTTAGCTAATCCCATCTATTTTTGTACCTTGTTCAGTTCTCCTATATATTTTTTATTTTCATGAGATAAGAGGGATGAAACAAGCAATGCGTATGTTATTCAACACATGAGCAAGCCATGAATTTATATCCATTGCTTAGTATATTGCTCTTATTTTCCTGCTAAATACAAATACATAAATCCTGAGGCTTTTTTTTTTATTTTGCTTTGGGTTTGGATTTGTTTTTCTTTTTTCCCCCATTTCTACTCCTCATTGACTGTACATTTTTGCACAACTATTTAAGGCCTCAAGATTTCATGCATGACTGGTAATAATAAACTCAGAGCCCATCATTTTACCAGTACAGTTAGGATTGAGATACCTGTGCACATAACTTCAAGTTTGTTGAATTTCACTTGCCATCCTAATGCCCAGGACTTCAGTCGTAAGAGCTTTCTTGATGTTTGCACTCTCAGTTCTTAGCTTTACTACTTGTTGCATCATCAACAAACTTTCTCATTTCACATTTGACTCACCCTTTTCCCAGAATTTATGAATAAGTTAAACACATGGATCCATGTGGAATTTCTCTGGCGTGCACCATGCAAACTGACTGATAAATCTGACTAAAGCACAAAAGAAAATAGACAAGAATTGGTGTTTTTTGGAGGCAGTGGTCAAAATTCAGTGCCATGACTGAGAGGAGTAACAGTGGAATAATACTGAAAGTAATAAAGTTCTAAATTAGAGGAGCAACTGTGAAAGAAAGAAGTCAAAGACATGAAGAGACAAGAGGTTACAAGTACAGATAGAGATACCAGAAAAGAACATTCAGTAGTAGAAGGCCGTCATGGCAGCAGAGGTGGGAAAGATACTGAAGAAGAATACGCAGATCACGATACTGAAGATGAGAGTAGGAGGAATACAGTGGATATATTTAGGAATGTTGTTATGTACAAGTTATATAGCTTAAGAGATGCAAGAACACATAAAGGGAATATTTCAGAAATTTTTTCTGCTGTCAGAAGGGAGTGGCTAGTGATCCACCATGGCAAAGAGCCTGCATTCAGCAAAAGCCACTGTGATGTGTTTTTTTACATTGTTGAAGGGAGACATTAAAAGACAATCTGATTTTATGGGAAGCATCTCTCTGTGTATTTAGAGAGTGCTTCATTTAAACCCACAGCACAACAGCCCTATGTAGACTATTTTTTATTTTAAATTATAGCTGCTTTATTCATGCAATATCTATTTTTTTAAATTTTACTGATCTATTATTGTCAGTTATCTCATGATCTCAAGCTTTATGGTAGCTACTCACTGATTTTCTTTTAAAAGTTTTAAACTGATTGCCAGTTGGAGTTATTGTGTGCCTTTTTGTTCATCTATCCAGAATAGTAAAATAATCTGCAAATACAACTATTACTGTATCACAGGCTTGCAAAGCTTAGGATTACTTATTTTGCAATCTGCACATTTTTTAACTATAAGATATTGAGTTGTCTACTAATATTGAATAGGTAGCCAGTAATTCTCTGTGGATACATTATTTAGTCTTGTTCATTTAGGGACAAAACTAGTCTCTCATCTTTCTTCATTGCATACTTGCAAATGTGAAGATTGTTCAAGCAAGCTGTGGTTCACCTGAAAGCCAAACTAATTTTAGTGCCTGTTATTGATGCTTGCAACTTTCATGTATGTCTATCTATCTATCTGTATGTAGATATATATATTTCAAAGCATTACTCAGTGTGAAAGAGTCTCATTGTCCTGTCTTGTACCTTGTTTCGTGGTGCTTCTGGAAATACACAGGTGGCCTTAAACATTAAGAACTGGAAATTATGATAATGTGAGATGAAAAATGTCTTGCTCTTAGTCCCATTAGAAATCGATAATCTGCATTTATTATAGTACTTTATCTAAGTTATATAGAGTCTAATAAATCTGACTTTTGCTGGAGAAATTGCTCGGTGGGGTTCTTTACTTCACGTAATTTATACTTGCCCCTAGATTATTTAATTATTAAGAAATTTATGCTGTCATTCAACCAGTGTTGGAGATTTCAAGTGAAACCAACAAATGCTAAGTTTACTTAAAGTATGACATCAGATTTAACGCAAACTATTTCCTTTTGCAGGTTGTGGATGGCTGTGTGCCTAGTCTAGAACATAGAGCAACTACTCCTATCCTGGCATAGCTATTGTATAATTAGAAATAATTTTTATTTGCTTGCTTTGAAAATGATATAGGGTCAAAAGACAAAAAATTTAATTTTAGAACCATCTCCTAAAAGAATATGATTGCCCCAGTAGACTTGGATATACTCTTGTTTTAATAGATTTTGTAAGGTGTAGGGAACATTTTTCTTCTGGATTATTCCATATCATGCTGTTCAGCTTTAAAAGTTGCGTGCTATCAGAGTTGTTTTCATCAGCCTTGAGAACTGCTACTGTAATGTATTTTACTTTCTGTTTTTCTTGTTCTTTAGCATAGCATTTTGTAATTCATAAACTGAGAAACTGACAGGCTTTTGTTTTTTCTTTAATAAGTATTTTAGTTTGGTGACCTCTGATGTTAGGCAGAATATTTCAGAGAAGGGAATGAAAATCTGTGGGAAATGCCATTCTTGAATGCTTTTGATAAAGAGATGCTTCATGGAGTCAATATGACACACAGCATGGGCGTAATCCTTGACTACAGACTGGCTTTGAAACGTTATATGCCAGCTGTGGTCAGCCCTGCATTAAAGGTGCTTTGGGGCTGGACTTTATAATGATGTAATGACTATTGCAAGATGCAGCCATTCTTATATTCTACTTAGCAGTCAAAAGGCATGGCTTCATAGTAAACACATACACATTATCATCACTGGTGCTGTAAACCGTACTAATGACTGTGTATGGACCAGGTGAAGAAAATGAATAGGATTATAGCAGTATTCTTGCTGGATTCCCTGAAAATAGAAATATGGAATTGGTTATTTTATTGACCTATACAGTACTAACAGTCTCTTTGAATAAGCTGTGTCAGATGCATATTATCTCACCATCAAGAAGTTTCAGTGTGTATAGTTCTGGCCATTTGTGAGGTTTTAGGAAATTTTCAGTTGTTTTTTTTTTCCCCAGGAATGCTAAACAGTTATTTATAGGAAATGTTTGTGTCTGTTAAGAAAATGATCAATGGACATTGACATACTTGCATTAAAAAGTAAAAGACAATGAAGAGAGAACTTGACATTTCTAACAGCCTCCAAAAATGTTGGCTGTGTAGTTTGTTTTAAACTAAGTTGTGCTCTGAAATGTCATAAGGGCAATAAAAAAACATTCACAGTTTGAGTCATGAATTTATCTAAGGATACTGTTAATTTATGGGGTTTTTTTCTCCTTTTGTTTGTGTAATTGCTTTTAACTCTGTGGATGTGTGTAAGTCACATTTTCCTGATAGTTTAATGTTTTACTTTTAAGAAAAATGAAAGTTGTTTTTCTTCACTTTGGTAAGAATGAACTTTTGGAGACTTGATAAGTAATTATGGAAGCACATAAGGCTACATCACCTCTTCTAGGTGTTGCATAAAGATCAGTTCCACCTGTCCACTTTTTCCTTTAAATGATGTCTTCTTCAGAAGGAAGTAGAAAAAGAATAGGCTTGCTTGTCTTCAACTCCTCTCTTTTAGAAAACTGGTTTGAGTAATTGAACTTTTTGTATGTAATGTTATAGAATGTGATATTCTGCAGACCTTACAATGATCATCTGGTTCAATGAATGTGCAGCATCCCCAAGAAAGTTGTGTGAGAAAGATGGGGTAATACATGTTCATTCACATTAAGCCATTGACATGGAACCATTTCTAGATTTTTGTCTCATAGATGGACTGAGTGTATTCCTCCAGCTGTGGTTATGCTACAGACTGCAAGATAGAAAAATTATGTAGGGATATTATACCTGGATACCTTAGGTACCAGGAACTTACACAGTCTGGAGATCCTCACAGGCTAATTTTCCTTGTTGTAGCAGAGTAAATTAGCCCACAAGAGCTTGTGCTGCTTAAAGTGCTTCTGGTATACAAGTTAACTTATCTACAAATAGCTTTGGAAATTCTCTACTCTGCAAGCTGCAATGTGGGTGTGTATTTATTATCTGGTGATGGCTGGAGCATGCATGGAACTAAGGTAGTTAAAGATCAGAAGATCCTCTGCCTGTCAGTAATTTTAGACACTGTTTAAATGGTCAAGGTAATATGTAGGTGAATGTAAACTTAATCCACCTCTCAAAGATAAGAGATATGAATTTATTAAACGTAATACATTTTTTATTTTTAAATGTTTATTTAGTAATCATAAAATAAATGTCAAATTAATTTGAAATATGTTTTTTAAAAGAAGCATTTACAATGACTATTGGCTTTCATACGCTGGTGCTTTGGTAGATATCTTTATCACATTATTTTGGGCTGAAGTTAGAAGTTTTATTTTCTTGTGAATTGTCTCTGCCAGATTTCTGTTTATTGGAAGGATCAGTGATAGAAAAAAAACCCCAAAACAACAAAGCACAAACAATTCTCCATCTGCCAGTCTAATATATTGATATATCACTTTTTATTACAAATGTGATTAATTTTTAACAGAAAAGAGGTACCAAATTTATGTGTTATGTTAGATGTAAAATTAAAATGTAGGCTATAAAAACTGAAGGTTTTCTCAGTGATGGCAAAAGAAATGTTTTCCAGTGCTGTATGACAACTTCCTAAAATCCATATTGAGTTATGTTTCTGTTATTTCTGTTATTTTCTTTGAAATATCTTTCTGAACGCATCCAGTGGTCTGTTAAAGTGTGAATCAGTCTGTAGATACTTAAATGAGTATACTTTGGTTTGTAAAAATTGTGGCATAATTAAAGCAAGAATAGTACAAACCTCCCTCCACTTAGAAAGAGCGAATAGAGAAAGCAAAAGTGAATATCAAATTTACTTCACCATTCTTGTTGGATATTTTGTTTCTAGAAGTGAAAGTCTTTTGGTGATGTAGAGTGCACCGTCTTGAGTTACTTCAAATCTGTAATGAAGACATGCAGCTATTTTAGAAAGTTTTTGAACCTCTCTAACTCTCTGCAGTTATGAAGACTTGTTGTGTTTCTGAGCTATAACAAGCAGTTTTTTGTAAAATATTCTTCATTGCAGAACTTGTTTTATATAAGAAATATAACTAAAAAGCTAATTTCTTTTCTCCTTTCTGCACTGCAATCGACAAAGTGTGATTAATAATAGATTTAAATTTGCTAAGTGCATTTACTCCTTTGTGCCATCATAAAGAGAATCTATTACTGTAAAATTGAGGCTTAGTTCCAAATTGCACCATTATGAAGTTTTCTTCCAGCAATGTTTTGTCTCTAATACACTTCCCTCATTGTAATTCTATTGCAAACCTGATGTCTAGCATCAAGTCTCACAATAATTATTTTAAATTGCTACTAGGAACAGTAGTCCTGGTGGGATATATTACTACCATTCTAACAAGATGAATTTCAATGCACTTGTAACCATATTATAGTGTATTATGAAAAGAAGAAAATCTTTGATTTGTAGGTAGGCAAGCAGAAATAAAATACTGCAAAATGATTTTTATCAACTTCTTAGCACTTCATGTTGCACTTTAGAATGTGATTAAAGTAGATTTAAACTATCAAATTAAATTAGTAACTAATTATATATTAAAAGGTATTATAAACTGTCACTATATAGTGGTTTTAAGTAAAATTTAGCAATGAGATAGGGTGGAGCTTTAGAAACAGAATTGTTATGCTGAAATTACTACTAGACCCAAAGCTTGGAAGTCTCCTGAGCTTGTGTCAAGAATAAATAAAAAGAAATGTGAACAAAACAACTATACTGTAAGCTTCACTTCAAAATGACAGAAGCCATCAGGTTCTACGGCTGTACTTCATAATGAGATCACAGATTAGCTCTTAAATTCATATCAATAAGCCTAGAAACTTTAAAGCAGACATTCGCCAGTTATTTGAAAATGAGTACCCAGCTGATGCAATACAAATTCAGTAATGCACTTTCTGTAGTTTTATTATATTGTGCAATTCTATAATTAAGTGCTTATGCTATAATTAAATGATATATACTATTATTTCCACACCAAAATTCAGTATCATTCCAAAGTTATAGACAGATAAATCGGTAGTATCTAAATCTAAAATGAACCCTTACATAGCAGCACTTAGACGATGACTAAAATTTCTGATTTCACCAGTTTTGTATTTAGAAAATTCAGAACTGAATGTAGTATAAGCAACATTAAAATAACCTCCCCAGGCAAACGAGAATAAGACAAACTTGTATGTTTACGTCTTGTGCAGCACTACCTGTAGTGACTTCATCCATAGATACAACTATAAAAATTACACCAGACTTTCTTGTTTTGGGAAAAATAATGCCTTATTGGTGGAAAAAATTATAACAAAAAGTGCCTTGGACTGTTTCATTTGACTGCTCACAGCCCTCTTCCTGGACATTTTACAGTGCCTTTCTGTTCTCCATCTCATTTCTGAATTGCAGTATTTTCTGTGAATTTAGGAAACAACCCACAGTCCAAAAGATTTAAGTTGTTTTTTCTAAGGATGTGACATGGAAAAATGTTACCTTCTGACTGCCAATTAATTTTCAATTTTCACTCTTGATTGAAAACAGTGGTGTAAAGAACTAAAAATAGTTTTAGATATTCTTTACAGGATATTTTCTTATTCCTGTTTCCAGTCTCACTTTAATTCTTTGAATCCTACACTCCTAAATGTGTTTAAAGTACAACACTCCNTAAATATATCTATATATCCATATATATATTTATATATATGGATGCATGTATATAAGCTCACGGTTACTATGCCCAAATGCCCAAGTTACTCATGTACCTTGAAATAGGTAAAAAATGAGATTGTGACATAACTGTGTATCTTATCCTTGTCACAAATTAAATTGAAACAGGTAAAATATATGGAACTCTCCAAATTCAAACAGCTATTTCCAGTGACCAAATTTTCACATTTGGCCTTTGCTTACTAACTCGTGTGGTAAGGTCACTGCAGACTGTAATTTGTTGAATTTGATTAAAAGAGAGTTCAGATCCTCACAGGAGATGGTCTCTCATCCAGTGTGAAGTAAAGTAAAGATCTGTGCTGGATCAAGGCTGAAATACTTAGCACTGTGCAGAGCTGATGCCAGGAACTGAGAAGCGAATTGCCAGTAAGTACATCGCTGCCATTGGTGTTGCTCCATTAAAAATAAGTATATAATTTTGCTTTTGTGCCTCGACATCTTGAAACGTTGAAAGTAATTTTATTTGTATAGAGGAAGTAGAGAATGAATGCAAATGAGTTTTGTGAGTGCAGGTGTCACACAGGTCCAGCACTATGCCACAGTCAAACAAATGGACAACTTTTCATTGGATTTGAAAATAGTTCATTATTCATATCCTACCTCTTTTTATCTGCTTGAACTCTTAATAGAAGCATTAGAAATGACAACTTATACACAATTCGTCTAAAAGTTCTTTAACAGTGGTGACTTGGACCAGTTTTGCTACAAGTCAAAGAAGCAGCTAGTAAAATGCTCTATTTCCCTCCTACCAGTTATGGCAGCCAGAAATCACATTAATCCAGCCACCATCCATTCAGTGCATCTTTTCAATGAAAAGTGCTCATCCCAGACTGAGAAGGCCAGGGCCTGGAGTAGTACCATGTTGCCTTTGCATAGATGTTTCAGTCTTTCTTGATGGTAAAGCAGTACAAAGCACAGTTTGAAGTTATTTTCCAAAGTTTTTAGGAAACATTTTGACACATTGCTATATTAAAATTGATTATTGTACAGTGTAATTTTTTCACCTTAAATTAGTCTCAGTGTGTAGAGATTACTATACAGATGAATATTGTTAGAAATAGTGCAAAAGTGAAGAATATTTATACTTTTGACCAGACCGAATATATAGTGTGCCTGAGAGCTTGCTGCTAGGCAGAAGTCAAACTACGAATCTCAGACATTTTCAGATACATAAAAGGCTACCAATAATGTAAAACGAGGTGTATTCCCCAGCACTTTTCTTTATTCAGCAGAGGCTGCTGGAGAGAGATAAACAGAATTTCGTCCAAGGCCCTCTGAGTGTTAATACAGTAAAACCAAAGATGCATAGTGTTACTAAAAACATTCTAAAGTGCTAAATAAAAAATTCTGTCAGAGTGAGACCATGACTTCAGCTCTTGGGATTGATAACATCCTTCAGTTTTAAATATGAAGTGAGTCTTAACGAGAAATTGAAGTTAGCTCAGAAATTTTTAGTAATTCTTACTTCTTTGAGCATCGGAAAAGAATTATTCATTTGCTAGTTCAAGAAGTAAGGCAAGAATATGTGCTGTTGAAATATATTAATAGTACTTAACTTACCAACACTAGATGGCAAGAGACATATTCTATTTAATGTTAAGAAAGTACTATGTGAATTTACCAATATGTGTATCATCTTCAGATTTCAAGAGTGTTGAATGGATTATTATCCAGAGCTAGATAAATTTGAATTCCACAGAGCTGAAATCCTGGAAATTAGCTGCATGATGTATGAACTAAATAATAGTGTTCCTGACATAGGAAAAAGTGATGGAAATTAAACATGTAGTTATGCACACTGTGTCTGCACAATGTGCTGCATGCACTGCATGTGTTAGAATTTCTTCTCAGTTCTTTTTTTAATCTTTTATTCATACCATTGCAGGTGATGAAAAATTTATGCCTTGAGTCTGGCATTGAAATTAAATGCAAAATGAAAACAGAAGCAGTTTATACTGACAGCTTAAATGTCTTTATCTAGCATACGGTCGCACTATAAAAATCACTGTGTGACTTTTAAAATCTCCCATGTGCAAAAATGCAAACATTGCACAATAAAGGATAAAGTTAGGACTCTCCATATATTAACAGAAAAGTTTTCATTCATTATTATTATTATTCCCTACTAAGTTTTCAGAATTATTCCAGAATATCAGATGAATGTGAATACAGTTCCCCATACAGCCCAGCTACTGACACTGTTACATGACATAGAGAAAACAGCTGGGTTTTGCTTTACATTTTATGAATTTCTATACTTGCCATATTATGAATTCAATGGAAGGAATACATCTTGTACTTGCCTATTGTGGGAATAAAAGGTTAATTATTCAGGTGAATCAGTTCCTCAATTGTGATGGTCATAGTGTAACCGCTACTATAAGAGCAGGCTTATTAAGAATCATACATATATTTTTAAAGTCACAATCCGTATAACACACCCTCAGAAAAATATAAAGTCGTTTTTTTAAAAAGCAGTATTTATGGTAGCAATTTTAGCAATAAATTGCCATGATTAAAATGCTATTTTATTTTGAGTCATTCAATCACATCTTGAGGTATATACCTGCAGAGATTTTGTGGTTTGGTTTTTTTTTTTTTTCTTCTTGTTTCAATTGTTTATGTAATGTCAGGTCACTAATTATAATTTTAAAAGTAGAGTTAATATCAGGAAAATAATTGCTGTAAACTTTTGTGAGTAGTGAATTATTATGCATCATTAGATCGATGTCCTAAGAAAAATACTTATTTTTTAAATGTTTCAGTAACTGAAATGTGGAATGTACTGTGTAGTTGTAGCTACAGAGTACTAACTGTAACCACATATATTTTGTGGTTATGTGGACCACTCATATTTTCATATGTAGAAGTCTGTTCTCCAGTGCTTGTCAGTTTTACACCCAGTTTCTTATTGGTGACTTTTTACAATGCCTTATATAAATGTTGGTGTGTGTAATTACACAGATAATTTTATACAATATTAATTGTGCTAAGAGTGTATTGAAGGTCTTTTTAATTCAGTAATTCATTTGCAGTTTAATGATTCTAACAGCATAAGGTTACAGAGTAGAATTGAAACATCTTGTTGACTGCTACTGCAGCGTGAAAAGAGTTGAAGATCTTATTTTGTGCTCTTAAATATGTCATTAGCAAAATTCACATTTAAAAACATTGGAGACCACACATTTTTCAGTTACCAAAATCAGCTGCAATATATCTTACAGTCCATTGTATAATGAAAGGATATTTTAAATATTTTGGACTTTGATATCTGTGGCATTTAATCATTGATTTTCGTGTGTTCACTACCAAGGATTCAGCACTTGAGCAGATAATTCTGGTAGTGTAAGTGGACTGAATATATCAAATGCATGTGAGGAAAGAGGCTGAGATACCTTTCAATGGGAGGGAGGAATGTGACGAATACTTTTTTATTTTTTAAATCAGATCTTTTGAAAACATAAGATACGGTCTAGGTTGTTTTATACTGCAGGAGTCAATGTGCCAGCTCTCAAATACAGGGAATAACATGTTCTGTTGATCTGTATCAATAGATTTTTAGCTACCTATGTAACATTTCTTTCATTTCCTTTGTCATATGCAGATTTAATAGCAGCATGAATAATTCTAAATTGTTTGCTTCTTTTTCCTAATTCTTGAAGCAATGTAAAAGCCTGGAGAGGTTTGAAGTGACAGCATTACAAGCAGTCTTTTACATACATGGCCTTTAGGGATGAGTGGCTACCTTGCATCTAATAAATAAGAAAGTGAATTCATTGAATAATGAATTAAGTGGCATAAGTTGTGATAACAAGGAGCAAATATAACTTCATATGAATGGTATTTGCTTTGTGGGGGGTTTTCTGAGAGGGCTGTTGCTTCACCAAGGGATGTTGAAAAAAAATTCATTCACAGAACACAGCCTAAAATGATCTAGCAATTTTCTCATTTGCTGAGCTCCTTTGTGTTCCTCTCTCAAACCCAGTGTCTCCACCAGGGGGATAACTGGGATTGGTTTAGGCCACTGAGTTTTGTTCATGATAAAAATTCCTAGTCAGTTTTTGATGGGTCACCCAACAATTAAATAGAGATGTCTAACTGGTTGATCCATATTAGGGTCAACAGCTGGTTACAGAACAATGGCTTGCAGTGCCCCACTTGCACAGTCCTGAACCAAATTAAATTATTAATCTACTCTTTGCTTCAGTGTAGCTTCAGAGGGATCCCTAACCTGCCATACTGAATAAAGCAGAACTACTGCTTTACATTTTCATTATGATGAGTTATATTTTAAATTGCAAATACATTCCCATTTAGTTCACACAGAGTATCATATTTGATATCTTGAATTTCATCAGACGTTTAGTGTTTATGTTTATTTTGTTAATTTCAGTTATTAAATGGACCTGGGAGCTCATGGGCATGCAGTTAGTATAAATAAACTATTGAAACAGTCATAACATGAGAGTTCAAAAGAACTGAAGGGAAAATATTTGTTTTCTTCAACTGGTATTTTTTAAATTGAGAAGGATCTTATGTATGGAAATGATCTATAAGTTAATTCACAGTTAAACACGTGTATCTTTGTAGTGGCGAAGCATATCTCTTACCTTTTCTGCCATTATATGCTTATTTCAGTTTTGTGTTATTTAATTAGTCTGGTGTGCATCATGTGTCAGAGTACACTTAAGCAGATTATTACTGTATAAACACAACCATGTGTTCTCAAATACCTTTTTTCTTTTAAGAGTTGCACTTCATAATTCATATAGAGCAATACCTGAGATGAATCAGATTCTACATTATTGTTTAATCTAGCCTGGTGAGGAAGATTATAACTTGAATTATACTTAGTGTAATAATGGCTGGAAACATCCATCTATGTGCTTTTTCATTATTTTTAAATTAAGTTTTTAAGGATACCTTGTGCCAGTACCCAGATGAAGTGATCTTGGCACTAGATTCTGTTGCTTTTTAAAGATATAGATATAGATTAGTTATAGATATCAATATAGATGTCAATGATATATATAGATATAGATATAGATGATATAGATGTAAATATGTACTGCCTTTAGGAATAAAGAAGCAGGTCTTGTTTTCAATTTCAATAGAATGAGATTTCAGGCTTTTATGTCACATTAAATAGGGCATGCTACTTGTTGAGCAGGAGACTTGGGAAAGAGATAATCTAAAGTGACTGTTGTCTAAATTGTACCTTGAAATTTGGGCAACTCTTCTAATGATTCTTTATAGTGGTTTACATTAATGGTGGGCGTGGCTCAGTTCCAATGATGCTGCCACAAGAGCAGGATTGGTCCTCTTGTGCCTATGCATGAGTTATGTAGCCCCGCGGTGATGCAGTGTACCTAAACTAGGTATCAACAGCTGATTCATATGCCATGGATCTCCAACTGTAGAAGAACCTTTGAACACAAAATAGTTTCGCTGACACTTTCAAATAAACCTGTTATTCAGCTCTTGGATGACAAGTTTTAAACCTGATATTGATGAGGTGGACTTCAGTCTTGTTTTGTTCATGAGGATATAGTCTTGGTTAGCTGGGGGCAGGGATTGAGTTAGTCAAGTCCAGAGGAGAACCATGACTCAGTTAAATGAATGGTAGGAACAGTGCCAGATGAAGTGCAGAGTAAGGGAGGAGGAAAATTTGAAGCATTTATATACTTCCCTCAATTATTACTGTATTAGCAATATTAATTTAGAGGAAGAATGGAAATTTCTATTAAAAGTGAGGTTGCTGTCAAAAATAAATTATGTATGTAAAAAGAATAGGCTAGAGAATAATGCAGAAATATCGTACAGAAGCCCTCTCATTTTGAATGGTACTTCCCATGATGAGTGAGGCTGATGAGAGCTCAGAAAGAGTGGTACAAGGTTAGAAAGTTTATGTTGTACTTGAAAACAGTGAAAATGTGTGTGCAGCTAATGTGTAGATCATACATATGTTTTCTGAGTAGAAAAGAACACAAGGGAAATAGAAAGATAGCAAATTCTTAACAGGTATAAAATATACTTTTATTCAATACAAAAGTAGCCTGAAGGTAACTGCCATGGAATGCAGTTTTCTGTTTTCTTTTCCTCTCCAAAACTGCAAAGCATTTGCTGTTTGTGCAAATTATTGTATATATTTAATACATGCAATTTTGTTAATTTATCTTTTTACTCCCAAAGTAAGAATATTTTTGCATACCAGCCATATTCTAGGCCATTTTAAACTACTTTAAGTAGTCACTGATAGCAGTATAGCCATAGCAGCAGACTGTGATCAGGGTTGTTGTCCTTGTTAAGGTTTTCCAGTTGTTTGGGTTTTTTTTGCTTGGACCCAGAATGATATAACTGGGGTTTTTTATTTATACTTAGGCTATCTATTTGAAATCTAGTTTACCTATGACTATGTAATCTATCATCATACCTCTTGAATTCAGAATAATCGTACCATAGTTTATTAATTAATTGGTTTTAGCTGTCTGCTAGCCTCACCTTGATAAGAACAAATTTAAGATAAGAAAAAGAGTTGATCAATGCTAAGTAAATAAAGTACATAAAATCAGCTAGCTCTATTATACTTTAAAATTTTAATATATAAATAGTCATAAATGTAATATTACGAAATTCAGTGTGAGTGTTTTTATCAGCCTGTGAGCTATTGAGAAAAAAGTACAGTTCACGTAGGGCAAAAAATTTTGAGTTTTTATATGTTTAAATGCCCGCTTAGTCTTTCTGTTCTGCAATAGTCTTTCTTTAGACAATTTTTATCAACACTGAGGAATAAAACTCATTTTTCCAAACGATAAGGTTTTGAAGCATTTTCAAGCACAGTTTGGTACAGAACATTTCTGAGCTGATCTTTGCATGGCTCATGTTCTGTTTTGAATTAAATGGAAAAGTTTCATTTGGTTCATTTTAGCAATGTTGCATTTCAGTCTCCTGTGCATTAACCCAAAGATTCACGTTCAGCATAAAAGTCTTCCCCATAACAAATAATGAGAGATATCAGGCATTCAATAAATACACAGTCTGTCTATGGTGTATGAGCAGCTCAAATAAGCTTACATCATTGCTGAACTGATGTAAGATGGAACAGTTCAATTTAATCAAAATAATGGACAGAAATAGGATGGGGTGTTATTAGTTCTGTTCTGTGCTTTAAAAATAAGGAATTTCAGTGAAAAAAAAAACTTCCTGTGGAGGACTTAATTTCTGCTTAAACAATATTTTCTACCAAGATATTTTTTCACTAGAAACTATGAAGTTCTGTGCCAGGTCTATTCATTAATTATGGTTAATTTTATCAGTGTTTTTCATTTTGATCAATGATTGTAGTTTTTAAATTGCTGTTCATTCCAATGATATTTTTCTAAGCAGCTTTATGTGACATTTTGAGAAAAATTTGGAATGTTAGCAAAAGTAGACTGCATACGCATAGGTATGTTCTGAAAGCAAGTTATTCTAATGATGATGTTATCTCAGACACTTCATTCCCAGAAAGTTAGTGCTCATTAGAAAGACTGGTATTTGTTTCCCCTTTAGGACAAGAAAACATCTCAAACATAAGTCAAAAGCATGAATAGGAGAAAACAGCCCTTCCTATTGAGTTTGACAAAGATGTGGTTCCACAGACTTGTGACTCTGACTCAATGCAACCCACACTATTAATAACCATGTGGGTTCCTGATGAAAAGAATCCTAAAGTTCCAATACGCAGCAGAAAATTTTTTTCTTCTTTCTTTAAGTAGATATTGTTATGAGTTGAAAGAGAAATTTTGCTTACCTTGATACCTTGACTTGCAATAGAAGTGCCGTGATCAGTTATCAGTTTGATTTTTCAAAAGCAATTTTCAGTTCATGTATCTCATTATTACTGCAGTTAAGAATGTCAGTTTCTTAGCCAGGGTCTTGTTTTTATCATTTATAACAGGCTGTAGGTCTGGGAAGGGCTTCTTTAGACCACCCTTGGGATTTTCTTTCCATACAAGCTTTGAAGAGTGAGAGATGAGTATTTTTAGGATGGTAATTGGAATAAGCTGTGATCACAGAGGGAGTTCTGATCCTTGTCCTCTTTTTATGGATGATTCAGAATGGAAATCGCCTGTCTGAAGATTTGCAGAATTGCATAGACTGCATTAGATAAAGCACCATTCAAATGCACCAATTCACAATAATTTATTTTCCATTTTTTTAACTTGCTGATTTTTTTCCCTCAGAAAATGCATACTATTAGCTTGAAGTAACACAGCAGAACACTGTAAAATACTAAAAAAAAAAAAAAATTAGAAAATTATTATGTTGTCTGGCCTCGTGTGTCTACAAATGTTGTCAAATGCTCACTAGTTGATAATAACTCTGCTTGGCATAATGCTTTAAACAAGACAGATTCTACCATATTGGAACAAGCAGGTGAGTAACAGGACTGGGTATGATGGACAGTTTAGTAAATCAAATATTTTTTTAACTTGCTACATTTGTAATAAAAATAGTAATAATATCAAGCAATAGTATAATGTCTGTACATTTAACATCTTTCAGTTTGGGAACTGTCGGCATTTTAGAAAATTTTTTAACATTAGCACCACTACTTTATACATAATTAATTCAATTCTTTGGAGAGGCTAGCTCTTAACTAAAACTTCAAACCATGAAAAGATAATACAATTTGCCACAATTGCACTTTGCTTAGTTTTAGAAAATGGGATAATAAAAGTTACTAAGCATTCTGAAACTATTCTTTAGCAGCATCCTAGTCTTTATAGTTCTGTGGGTAGGCTTGGGATTACCTCAGTTTCCTGTATTGTTTTGTCTTTCAGGCTCAGAAAATTCTTCAGAAATCTCAAGATAAATTTCACAAATGCTCTTTTTTATTTTTGCATAATCTTACTTAAACTGTCAAAATATGATTTTGCAGTTCTGTATAAAAAGCTTGATTACCTCAAATGCTGCTTGATAACATGCATACTAGATTTTAATTTTGTAGCTAGTATGAAGTGTGCTTTAGTTTACCTTACATTTTGACAATCAATACAAGAAACCATCAAGTGAGGTGTGCTTTATTGAATGTTAATCTACCACCAAACACTCTGATACATATTTACTTCTTGCATATTTTCAGTTTTCATGCTGGTATTGAGAGTTGGGTAGGTCTCTCCATCCACATCTTGGATGCTAAGGCCACGTATATTGACTGTCTCAAAGGAAACTCCAGCAGCCTTGTCATCCAGAAGTCCCTGCCACTGAAGGGACCTCTCAATTCTGCATTTTCTACTTCTATAGCAGAAGCACAATAGTGACAGACCTACATCCAGCCCTTACTTTTAGTTTAATTATTTTTTCTAAATTGCAGAATTAAAGCTAAACAGGTGCTGCCATTTTGTTGCTTCATACATCTAGGTAGTGCCTCATGAGCAGCAATCTTCATATGGTTAGGTATTAGAAATAAAAATGAATCGTTTTAGTCATCAGGTATGTGCCTCTCATTGGGGAAAAACATAGTAAGATTAAAAGTGAAAGATGTTTACCATAAGAAACAATCTTTGGAAGTTATAGGAGCGATGTCAGGTAGTTCAATTTTGCTTTAATGTTACATCTGGGCTGGGGTTTCAATAGATTGATAATGTCAGCATTATTCTTCTTATTTTCTCATATGACAGATGTTAATGAAACTCATGTGTTATTTTTGCTGGAAATCCAGTGGACATTAATTGAAAAAATTAGACACTTTTCAAATCTATTCAGATAGATCTGTTAGCCATAATTAATAACTTTTGGAGCAAACAAATAAGTAAGCTGGATCTTAAAATCAAGACAAAAAAACTTATATTAAAATGAAAATTACTCTCTGACATTTGACGTGGAGAAGTGTTTCTGCTGCAATTTTCTTTTCATTGTAATGTTTGATTTCTATAACTAGTTTTTAAAACCTTTGACATGAAGCAACCAATTTCTTCTGTTTAAATTATTTTGTATCTTTTATAATAATAGTAGTTGTTCTCACCAGTTACAGGGAAAAAATTATTTCTTAATTTGCTACAGAACAGAACAGTTTTGTCAAGAATTAAGTAACAGGTAAGTTTATATTGTTTTCTTGTTGGAACTGGAAAGGTTTTTCTGAAAGATATCCTGAGATCTCTTTACACTGTTTCACTAAGAACTGATCAAGAGAGTTAAATCAGACATGGACCTGACACTAATTTCACAAAAATTTTCAAAGATCACAATGAGCATATCTCCAAAAGAAGAACAAGGAATATTAAAATATATATATTTTTTATTAATTCTAACAATACA
>VZRJ01012600.1:0-20829 GCA_013397565.1 Ptilonorhynchus violaceus | reverse complement strand
TAAATTATTTAATAGCACAAGATCAGAGCAGGCTGTTGTAATTTCCACATTTAACTCTACTTATGGTTTAATAATAGAATTTCTAATTCTTAAAACATCCTGTTTGTGTTATCAGAACCTGATGCATTTTAGCAAATCAAACCTGATTCTATGACCCTGTGCTTCAGGCAATACCAACTTTATACCAAACCCAAATTTAAAGGAAAATGCTCACCTCCAGAAAACTTCCCACACAGCACAGAGTCTAGGGTGGTCTCAACTTCCTCAAGTGCCTCAACAGTCACCTCTGGAAACTGCAGCAGACTGCTCGTTACCTGAGCTGTTAGGTCTTGCATTCTTCACTGTAAACAAAGAAAAAAAGGCAAAAATAGTCTCATGTCAGCCATAAATATTTTTGAGACTGACCCAAGTTTCATCAGTATGCAGTGAGAAATCTATACATCATCTTAGCTCCTTCTACTTTAAAAAAAATGGCACTTAGGACAGTTTTTCATCTCACAGCAGAGCAAAAGGAGAATCTTGTGCTTTTCTGATGCATACAAGATGAAGGGAAAGTGATGCAGAGGGATGGACAAGACAAATAACAGGGAAGAGAACAATACACCAAGTTCAAGTCTACTCATACAGGTTAGCAAGATGTGATCTCAGAAAAAAACATATTTTAAAAAACTTTGTGCTCTCCGAGAAGCACAAAAGTACAGCAGAAGATGAGAAGTAGAAAGGATTTCAGTACTGTCCCAATAGCCTCCAACAGCTAAGATCCTGTATCAGACGCAGAACAAAGGTTTGATTTCCCTGGAAATGCGAAAACAAACAAAACCGACACAGATCAGAACTGGACATTAGAGCAAATTTACCCAGCTATCTGCTATGGTTCTTGTTGGACACAACTCTACTTTCATTCAAGAGCTGCAGCCTGTCTAACGTGGCTAAGCAAGCAAAAGTTCCTCAAGTCAGTGCTGAACCAATGCGTGTCTCTACATTGCTTGGTTTACCTGGACAGAGAGACATGGGTGCCAAGGGTCTCAGCACAGACCACACTAGTGTGGTATCTCACTGCTTGTCCCTCCCAGCACAAGTACTAGAATCACGATGGAATTCTAGCATGGCCTTCTGGAACCACTGGCAGTCAGCTTGTCCAGCTGCCCTGCTGCTCGAGCCATCACCTAGAGCAGGCTGCCCAGGGCCGTATCAAGATGGATTTGGAACATCTAATTCTCCAACAGGCTTTTACAACCAGCAACCTGACGAGATCAACTGCAGAAACATCTGCAATCCATGCAACAGGCCCTGGTTTTTGGTGACTCTCTCCTACCAATTTAAGGATTCTGTTCTCTCCACCACACCAGCAAAACAACATCACACCAGGAAAGGCCTGTTTCTCCAAAACTATATCTGACACCTTAATTCCCACAGCAGCAAGTCACGCCCTCCCTGGCCCTCATACACCAGGGCCTCCTGCTGAAATGGTTCTGCCTGGTTACGCAGCAGCCATGTTGTTGTCAGGCAGGTGCACGTTCAGCCTCGCTACCGGCCCAAACCGCACATAGGAAGCTTCACGTAGGCTGCTTTCAGAAACAATGTATCTGTCACCTGCAGAAGGACACCTGCAGCTTTGGGAGCCACAGTATAAGAAAGATATTACACTGTTGGAGAGCATCCAAAGGAGGGCAACAAAGATGGTGAAGGGCCTTGAGGGAAAGTCATACAAGGAGCGGCTGAGGGCATTTGGTCTGCTCAGCCTGGAGGAGACTGAGGGGAGATCTCATTGCAGCCGACAACTTCCTCATAAAGGAAAGCGGAGGGAAAGGTACTGATCTCTTCTCTGTGGTGCCCAGTGACAGGACCCGAGGGAATGGCCTGAAGCTGTGTCAGGGGAGGTTTAGGTTGGATATTAGGAAAAGGTTCTTCACCCACAGGGTGGTTGGGCACTGGAACAGGCGCCCCAGGGAAGTGGTCACATAACCACTCTTGGGCACATGGTGCGACTCTTGGGGTGTCCTGTGCAGGGCCAGGAGCTGGAATTCGATGATCCTTGTGAGTCCCTTCCAACTCAGCTTATTCTGTGATTCTGTGTGAGAGCATGTGCTTTCTCTGTTATGGTGTTCAGATCATACAAGGGCCCCAGTGTCAGCAACTGGTGCAAACATGGGTCATAGTGTGTGTCAGCCACCAAAGAGCTGGGTCACAGGTGACATCGGTCCACGTCTGCAAGTGGGGCAGTCATGGTCTCAGTGCCAGAAGCCGGGCTGGAGACCACAGTTACAGGACACACATGTCCAAGCATGGTTGTATTTTTCCGTAGCCAGATGTGCACACATAAATTGCTAGTAGACTTCAGGTGGGCTAGTCAGGGAGCAGCAGGAAAACCTGTCTTGGAAGATTTTGTGTCTCAGCCAGAGGGCGGGGAGGCAGCCCAGGGTGGTGGCACAGACAACTGCTGGGCTTGAAGCTGTGCTGATCTTCTGGGACTCTGTAAATGTAGGAACTTACAGGCAAGAGAGGGGGTTTTGGTGAGTTGCCATAGTGCTCAATGGGAGGTGTTAAAGACACAGCCCTTTCTCTAGCAGCCTGCGTAGCCAGACATGCTCTTGTAGTGCAAGTGCATGGTGCATGTTCAGCCTCACCTGTAAGTCACGTAGCAGAAGTAGCCAGGACACATTCCTTCTTAAGCTGCTCTCTAAAGATCTTTAAAGATTTCAGTTTGGGTACTGGTGAGAGGAGTGGCTATTGATGAGAAGCAGAAGTTGTGCATGTGCACAGGGGGAAAGCAGCAGCCACATCCATGGGTCTGGGACAGAAACACCCCCAAGGTATGGAGTGCACCAGGGCAGGCTCCTGGGGCCAGGAAGCAAGATGCTCTGGTGTGGAGTATGTTAGCATATTTGTAACATCCTGTCACTACTTGGGAAGGCACTGACAACAAATGTTAAGCTTTGCAATAATAAATTCACTAATTTAAACCTTTTCTTTTTTTTTAAATTTTTTTTTTGCATTTCCATATTAATAATGGCAAGTGGGATGGGAAGGACTGTGTTTTCACTGTTGAAGGATGGTGATAGAGCAGGAGCATCCAGCAGCTACAAAAGCTGTACTAAGGCTAAAAGCATCACTCCTCGCGAACAGAAGACGTATAGCACCATTAAGCTTCTGTCCCCTGCAAAGGTGTACAGAAGAAAGCATCCATCTTCTTTCCTTAGGTGCTGGAAAGACTCTCTCACGAACACCCTGTGCAAGAGTGAAGTTAGGAAGCATAAAGGAGATTAAAGATCACTGTTTGAACAGTTATTTAAAAAATGGGTTACTAAAGACTAATTTTGGTTTTAGCATTAGGGATCACTTAATTACACCTTTGACAAATTATCAGTTTAGGGATTATCTGTAAATCTAGCTGTAATACATCAATGTTTTATTCAACACCATTTTATAGGATTCACTATGGCTTGTACTTCTAGAAACTGAGTGTATGGAGCAACTATTTTTGCCAATTTGAAAGTAACTGAGTCTTTCATAGTACAACCTGGAAAGGTCTTGGAAATAAATGACACTTTGTCCTAATCCTGCATGGTGTTTGCACCGTAACTGATCATCATCAAGTAGGTCTTCTCTGGGCTGGTCTGACTCTGTTGGAACCCTGGGCTTTCACTGTAGTAATTAAAAGGCAATTTGTTATATCACTGGGTGAAATATATAGAGATGTAGAAAATTAGGTTTGAGTTATTAACAATGTACCGGTGGCAAGATGGAGGATTTTGGGTGTGGATTTTTACTTCTTCTTTCTTCCTTTTTCTTCACAAATCTGGGTGGGTTGACCATTGGTTCAGAAAGCCCGCATTGCAGACGATAAATGAATAGCTACTGGGTTATAAGTAAAAACATGTTAGTTGGCAGCTCTTAATTGGATAAATTAAACTTTAAATAACCTTGGAACTCATGGTTCGAGGCCATTTTCCACCTAACTTAGAGAGCACCCTGTGCTGCCTTGTTATAAATAAGAACTTAATAAACAACCTGATTAAAAGAGCTCCTCAGCGTCTCCTGTGTCTTACTCCAAACTCTGAGCAAAGAACTCATGAAACAGCAAAAGTAGAAACAGAAAACGAGATTTCTTTTATGACTCTACGCCAGCAGAGCTGCATCATAACCTGGCCAGGCGTCCTGAAGCAAGGCCAGGTCCTTGCCCAAGACCACAAAAAACCCCTCTCTAAAAAACAGGCATGTGCATCCTCTTCATAGGTGTGCAAGCTCTGCTGTCCAGTAGGAGTGCCCCCACTAAATTTAAATTATGAAGGAAGATTTGTAAACATGCTTGAAAGTAGCACTGAGCTTCAAGATGGCAGACAAGGTTGCATCTACATAACACTTCAAACCAGTAAACAGCAGACATTTGCTTTACACTTAGGTGAATGTTAATAAGGAGAGTTAAAACCCAACCAGTCTACAACAGTGTATTAACAAAAACTGATTTTAGTTCTTCTTTGAATAAAATCTTACCTGGCCCATGTTACTGTTGGGTCCTGCTGAGATGAGCACACCATTCTTGTCCTTTAAGGAAGACACCATGGTCAGAAGCCACAACAGGTCAGATCAAAAGTAAAGGTTTTCCTGTGCCCTGGACTCCTGGGGTCATATACGCTTGTGCTGTTGGATTTCACAGAAACCACACACCTACCTCCTGCATCCTTCTCTTGCTATTATTAAAATCCCAGTTGTAGTATCAAAATACAAGCAAGCAGCCATTCACCAGTAATCCGTGTTGCAGTTCGGATTCAAACCAAGTGCTGCAGCAACACACAGCACATCCATGACCGCTGTAGGATGAGCCTGCTCCTGAGTCACGCCACAGCCACGGAGCAACTGACCTCAACAAACGGACACAACAGTAACCATAACTTGCATTTCTCCCTCTACCTCACATATTGGTCATCCACACAGCCCCGTGCCGGAAAATGCATTTTATTTTAGGAACAGCTTTAATTCAAAAGGAACCACAGAACATTTATCTTCAAGCTTATCAAAGAGACTCATTATCTTGACTACTTTGGTGAAAAAAGCAGTCCTGGAATGGAAAACCAGAAGTTTTGCACAGAAGACAAAAGTACAAACAAAAGAAACAATCACTATCCTATTAACTAAAATTCTATTATTTCAGTATTTTCAGATTGGCCTAGACTAATTGGTTGCAAGCATTGCCTAACTCCTCATGAGAACCTATGGATTGGTTTCAGCCTATAGCTTCTTTTTTCCCCACCATAAATCAACAAGTATGCTATTTATTAGTTACACGGGAAGTGATGAAATTGCAGCAAATAAATTTATTGTGCTGACAACCCTGAGAGTAGTCTTCCATGAGAGGAAGTTTTGATGTGGGATTAAATTAGTTATCTGCACCCTTATGTGCACACTGGACATGTACAAATATTAAGGCAAATACACAAAGTCAGTGTGAAACAATTAGTGCTTTAAGCACCAAGTGGCTATCAAAAGTAAAAAATATTTGCTCTCTCTTTTGTGTTATAACCTGAAATAAATACTTTCATTCAGCCTTAGCTTCCAAACATTTGAAGAAAAAAAAGTCTTAGGAATATTTGTGTTAACTCTCTGAGGTAACTCAAGACAACCATTTCCACTGAAACACTTCTTTTGTTTACAAAATACCTACTGACAACAGCCCTTAATGTTATTCATTCTCCCATCACTAGCATCTCCTCCTATGCTTCCTGAAAATAAAATCTGCCATTACACCTAATTTTATTCTTTCTGAGAGGTAAGATTCTGCTGTCCCAAAGTTGTCAACCTTCCAGTGGAGTTTCCTCTGGGGTTACATCCCCAAAGGTACAGATGCACAATTTGGCTTCAGCTTTTAGCCATCCAACACTGGATTAAAGCAGATGCATCAACACACTCTTGAGGAATTTTTGCATTTCTTTAGGAGATAAAATCATACACCCTTCAAGGAATTATTTTCCTACATAAAAACTTCAGAATGTTCTATTCAAACATTCTATGATGAGCCATAGTTCCTGTGAAATTCCCATCTTGTTTGCAGGAAAAGCGCAGCTCTATGCCCCTACAGCCTTCTGCATCCTTCCACCACCACCACGATGCATCACACCTCTTTCTTTCACGGGCCCCTCATGCACTTCTCTGGCACTACAAGTATTATCTCCCTCTCAGATACACGTGCAAACATCTGCAAATCATCCTTTCCACTCATCCTTCACATACTTGTAGCAAGCCTACACAAAAAGCACCCACATAAAATGTGTTTTCTCCACTTCATTATAAACCCATTCTTGAGTTGGCATCCTAGCACTGTTAGAGCCAGCTTCTTCCTTTTCTCAGGCTCTAAACAGAAAGTCCCAGTGTCTGGTTTCGCTTCCATTTCTTTCTATGTCCTTCAAATTTCTGAACTCCCACTCCTTGTTACACATTATGCTCACACTCCTTTTTAAACTGCTTCTGGGGGAAACTGGTCTGCACTGGAGAACTATGCACTGAACCCAAGTTACAAAAAAAAGGGAAAAGAGAGTAAAACATCTTAACACATAATTAAAACTCCTTTCAAGTAAAAAATTACTAGAAAATTGCAAACCTTTAGGAAGTTATTAAATATGCCAATTGTCTTTTATTGCTATTGTTTGCTTTCTTTCTAAGCACAGCCAAATGAGGATAATTTAACTGAGCTGTAAACAAAAGAGGCTAAAAATTAATAGAATTAGCTAATACTATGTTTTCATTTGTTCTACTTGGTTTTCATACCAAAAAATATACATATATGTAAGTATAAATGACAGAAACATGTTAAAATCCTATTAAGCAATCTTCACTAGCATCTCATCAGTCAATTCCATTTGACAGTAATTGGAGTGTTTTATATTCTTGCCCACTACACAAAACAATCAGATTTGCCATCCATATTCTATTAGTTTTGAAAATTTGACCTCTTACCCCACTTTCTGAGCTATTCACTGCACTTCTGTGCAATGTGAATATTAAAAATATTGGTAGAACTTCCATCCCCATTCCTCTTTGACCATATTTATATTGTTGTTCAAGTACAAAATAGAGAGAAAATAATTACAAACCTGACTGAAAGGTCTCAAACTGCCACTTTCACACTTTAAAAATCTTTTTTTTTAAGCTTTCATTCAGTCATGAATACCTCCCCAAGGAGAAAAATATCCAAGTGCATGCAACTGCTTATCTAGAATGATCTGTTCTGAGACAGAAAAATCACGGCCCCAGAACAACCTTCTTTCACAAGCTTAGTCCGTTATTAATACATTCATTCACTACGTACAAGCTATTAGTTAATAAATAAATTATGTCTTAGAGTAACTGTAGTAGTTTTTACTAATTGAAAAGTTTAATATCAGGTTCCACCATTCTGTAGTCTTCAAAGTTGCATCCATATATAAATTAACATACAGAAAAATAATCCATTGTCTAAAAGACTGCACATCAAAATAGTACTTCCATGTCTGCTTTTAAAAGAATAGGTTTGTGACTTTATTTATACAAATTGAAACTTTATAGGGACATATACTCCTTAACCCGAGACTGTTAATGAAATAATTATTCAAAAATATGGTTTGTAACTAAGATTTCTGTACAGTTTTGTACCTTTTTCAGATTATTATATTAGCTTTACCATCGGGTTTTCAGTGCTGTGATATGCAGGCTTCAAATACTGCAAAGCATGTTTACAGACAATAAGTATTTCAATTATAGTAGCATTCATATTATGAAAATAATTTTGGCTCAAATTTCCAAGTATGTGGGTAGTTATCCCTTTAAATCTGATATGCTATTGTAAGCATCACACCATCTCTACAGTTAATTTTTTGCTGACAACAAATTTTAAGAAATAGTGACACATCTGAGGTGTGATCTGGTTTTATGAACTAAAGAGCAGCTTTCCCAAAGTTTAAGACAAATACAAAAAAAAATATTGCACAGCTTAAAACACAATTGTTTACATTCTGACTTCAATACAGTACAACTCAACCGTGAATGTAAGGAATTACCATTTTGCATTGTAAGTCCAATTATTTGTGCCGGAAGGTCAAACATAATTTCTAAAATTAAAACTAGTATGTTTAAAATGTTTACTTGTTATAGGAATTCTAAACAAACTTTTAAAAAGCTTTTGGAATAACTTTTGAGAGTCTGTAACTCCCACAAACCAACATTAAAAGTTCTGAGCAATACAGGTCACTCAACCCAATATTCCCTCAAAAAGCTATCAGACAGTAAGCACATTGTGAAGTATACATTTTTATTTAACATTCCTAAAATAAGCTGTATTTACATATTATATAAATGTATGAAGTCTTAATATAAAATAGAAAACTGCATTGACTGAGGAAATCACACTCCATATGGAGTTACTTACTGAAGACCATTTTTTTATGAAATTTTACAATAATTTATATAAATTATCTCTTCCAAATTAGATGATTTTTCTTTTTACTAATTCACACAATTTTGATGACTTTACAAACAGTGGTGTACATTATAAACTTAAAAAAACAGTTACAGCATCTTCCGGCGCACAACTGGCTTTGGAAAATTAGACAGTCTTTTTTTGTTCTTTCTTAGAGTCTTCCCTGCTGCATCTGTGGTTTCTTT
Organism: Ptilonorhynchus violaceus; assembly: GCA_013397565.1. Lineage (NCBI taxonomy): Eukaryota > Metazoa > Chordata > Aves > Passeriformes > Ptilonorhynchidae > Ptilonorhynchus > Ptilonorhynchus violaceus. The sequence goes on along the minus strand of VZRJ01012600.1, from coordinate 12,195 downwards.
CTGTTTGGTTTTCATTCCATCCACTGGACTTCCAAAAGGAGAGATGAATTTTATTTCCACTGGTGGAGGTGACCAAGAACCTTCTTTTGCGGTTCTGAAAAGAAAGATAGGCATCAAATCAATTTTCCATTCCTACAAGTATCTAGTTGAGGAAAAAAAGACATGGAATTACAAAATCAATTCCAAAGAAATATGCATGGGCTTCTTTGCAGATAGAATTAAGGCAGAAAAGGTACATAAAATAGGGTTTGTTTTACTTTCATTCCCTTTACTCACTGTCTGGGCACTTCCTGCCTTGTATGAGAGACTGAACTGTAAGAGTGTGGTTTTGTAGGGTGGAATAAGACAATGTAAGAGCATTGCAACATCACCATTGCAATTAGTATCCACCCGAACTTTTCTATCCCCTCCCTCTTCCATTTCTATTAGAAAACCAAACACTTAAATGGGGAAAAGGTGCCTGTAAGGCCAGCAAGCTGGACAGGCTGATAAGAGTGAGAGCAGAACTGCGCAGCCAAGTGAGAAAGAAGTAGTTAGGTGCTTAACAGCTGACTCACTATTACAATAAAGAAATGCAAATAACTGTTCAAAAATTATTTCATACTTGCTTGCTTTCTTCATTTTTGATTTTGGAGTTCTGCCTCTCTTCGATTTTTGCTTTCCCCCAGACTCTACGGATTTGGTATCCTCTTCCTCTTTAGCTGGAAGCTCCTATGTTAAGGCAACAAAAATGTTACTCAAGAACAAGTTCTTACGCTTCTACAGAATAATAACAAATGTTTCTTTCATGAAGACATCATGCCAAAGTTATTTCCAAAAGCATTCATTACACTTTGTTTACAAAAACAAACCTGCCACGAAGTATTTTACCATCCTAAAAGTTTGAATTCTGAAATTAACAGATAACATACCAAGCAAGTTTAAAGAAAGCCACTCTGCCTTTTGTTAAAGGCAGAACAGTATTTATCAATTCTTGACTTATTAGATTCAAAACTGATTTTTGTAGCTAGTTTTCATGAAGAAAAACAAATTTTTTAGCTGATTCACTTAAAGTTCTTTTTAGATATGCTTCCAATGAAAAAGGCAAAGCGTTACAAAGTACGATCTCAAAAAATGGTACAAAACAAAAATCAAGAACATGGGACAATTGGAGCTTTTACTTACCGGTTCTTTCACAATTCGGGAAATGCTAGCTACATTTTTTCTCCTTGACCTCAAAAGAGGGGGTGAAAAGACAAATTGAGAAGACAAATCCGGGTCTAAATCCTTAAACTGCACAGGATGGTCCACTTTTCCAGCTGAAATGACAATGCATTCTTAGTATGCACATATGGTATACATCAAGGACAATAATATTAAATTACAGCTGATAAGAGCACAGTAGCTTCCCAAAAAAAAAGTCCAATCAGGTTTATAAATAGTTCATGCAAAGGCATTTTCCCCCTAGTAACTGCCTCTTGGGATCCATTCTTTTACCATAAATGGTAAAACAAAACTAAGCCAGTGTAGTGATTTTACCTGCACTTACATAATCAAAGATACTATGCTCAAGAGGCATCAACAGTCTTTATACATCTCAAGAAAACTTATCATGTACTCTAATTAAAAGACTCTTATGTACAATGATTTCACTGACAAAGTATGTGCCCATGAAAAATAATCATGTAATTAAACATCTGTATAGTTTGTTGCAAGATGAAGCTCATTTGAACTTAAAAACTGAACAGAATTTGGAAGCGTGCATCCTTTATTTCCCTGTTGGGGGGAAGGGATGGCAATCACATATTCAAAAATAATCTCTGGTTTTCAAAATCTGGTAGAAACTAAGTTCCTCATAAATATATAGCTTAAATTTAATTTCACTGCTCAGATCAGTCTCATAATCTGTTTCTACCAGAGCTAAGCAGGCACTCATGTAGAGTTCAACCAAAAGATGAACTGCCTCTTTGCCAATTTTTTCGTTTGCTTACATTCTTTACAATATTTAAAGCCATCCTCAGAGTTTGTTTTCTGTGGTTTAAAGAGGAGGAATATAACCTATTTTGCATACAAACATAGTGCACCTACCTTCAGATTTCTTTGTCAGCTTTGTGAGAGGAGGAGAGAAAAGGAAAGACTGATTTTCCTCAACAGTCAGTTTCTCATGTATGGCAGTTCTGCGGGATCTGGTTCTTGTAACACGATCTGTTAGAGCTCTTGATGTCTGACCGTGTCCTGATGGGTTTATGTCTTCAAGCAGCAAAGGACTGCCACCAGGTCCTTGGGAGAAGGTCTCCTCTGACATTGATCGCCTTTTCCTCCCCCGACGTCCTCTCCTTACTGTAGTCCTGGGAGTGGTTGGCTCCTCACTTGGCTGTGCAGGTGTTTGCTCATGAGTATCCATTTTTTCTGGAATCTCATGTGGCACTCTTCTAGCTCTTCTCTTAGGAGTGTCAAGGACTTCTACTTTCCCACCTGAATGTATGTCTTCCTGAGTAAAGGCAGACTCTGGATCTGCCAAGAGATTTTGTGCTGCCTTCCTAGCACTTCTTCTAGGCGTGGCAGGAAGTTTAAATTCTATTTGAGGAGGTGATGATTTAGACAGATCAAGCTCAGAATTTTCTGAAACTTCTGATGAACTCATCTTTCTTCTTCTGCCTCTTTTAGTTGGCACAGGTAAAGGGAATCGGTCACTAAGATGCACCTCTTGATCCTTAACAGTATTTTCAGTAAACTGTAAATTAAAGCTTTTCAATTTTCTTGCAGTTCTACTGGGACTAACTGCTGTTTTTACGTTATGATCAGTGTCTGTCTGGCCAGTTCCTGGATTCCCAGCTGAACTTTTTCCTCCTTTAGTCCTTTTGGAAGTAAAAGAAGCAATAATGCTGCCTTCAGCAAGAGGAGTTTCCCCCTTAGCCTCTTCTCGGAGTTCAGAAGCAGCTTCCTTTGCTCTCTTTAATCCTCTTCTTGGAGTAACAGCTATGGACCGCGTACTGTCAGACAAGGTTTGTCCACCAGAATGGCTGCTTTCTGTTTTTTCTAAATTAGACAGTTTAGGTTTCCTACCTCTCCTAGGAGTAACGGGAGTAATAGGTATTTGCTCTTCTTGAGCATTCTCCTCTGTTTGGAGACTGGAAGTCTCAGACACTTCTTTTGTTCGCCTGGTACTTCTCCGAGGAGACACTCCAAGCAGAGCTGGTTTGTCTGTCTTCAGCAGCTGCTGACTGCCTGCTGACAGGATACCTGGACTTCTACTCAGCTGTCCCCTCGTGCGTGTTCTTGGAGCAATGGCATAATGATGTCTGCTGGTTTCCTCTCCCACTCCTTCTGGCACAGGTGTTAAGGGAGCTTTTGCCTTCTGGAATCTAGTTGCCTTTTTACCTATGGTTTCATGAATAGATTGTTCCACAACTTCAGATGTAAATTCTTTACTTCTTGTGTCCTTGATTACATCCAGTAAGTTCTCAGCAATGGCAACCTTAATAGGTTCAGGCACATATGGGAGTGACTCTGCAATATTGTGAGATTCCTGATCACCAGTTACAGTAGATACTGAGTTTGTAACGTGTTCCTGGCCTTCAGTATTTCCTAAATTGGTCACAGGCTTTTCCTCTGTTGTTGTGTCATCTGGTTTAGAAGCATCTACTAATGTAGGGTCTCCCACCTCTGCTTCTCCTTCTTCTCCTTCCAAAACTAAGGTAAAATTACTCTGAGACAGAAAAAGGTCTCCATCTCCCTCAGCTGCATCACATTCACTATCTTTATTATCAGGCAAATCACATGCAAACTGTTGCTCTATATTTTCATAGCTATAATGAAGATTGCCTGATGGATCTAGTTCACTATATGGTGATGTTTCAGGTGCTGGTTCTGAGGTATCTTCAATAACCTAAAGTTAAAAAATGTCTGTTAATGCTTTATTCATTACCAAACAGACTAATTCCACACCGAGCTAGATGAAACTGAGGACAGTGAAAAGCTGCTTTTCCCTTCAGATCACTCTGAACGTGAAACATACAATGTACTCTCTGCTACAGATCAGAGTTTTTGTGTTTAAGGCACAGAGATGAGAGCACACCATGTATGCAATTCACATGCCCTGTTTCTGGTATTTCTGTTCAGAACTAACACTTTGCCATGGCCCATGACCAGGGAGCAGTCTTCCTACACAAGGTTTGTACACTACCCATAGCGATCATCACACTGCAGTGCCTTTTGCACTACTACACATCCAGTGACCCATTCTGCCTCTCAAAGGGTAAAACACAATTGGGTCCCCAAAGTTTAAACTATCATTCAGTCATGGCAGTTGTGACTGCAACACTTAGACTGGTCAGGTGTCACATCCAACAACTCAACACTGCACTTTAAGAAGTCACTTGGATTGCGTGAGGTAACATACATTCTAAATACCTCCATCTCATGAAGAAATATCTTGACACAAAACGAGCTCATTACTGGGAATTCGGTTTGTGTTAAGAGGAACAAATCACATGCAGACTTAAGCACCTAAATCATTCTGAAAGTAAGTTTGGTTCCCACATATTTTTGTAATTTGGTAAATCATCCCTAGTACAAGGAAGCTGCACTCCTGTAACTTTCTTATTGTTGTTAACATTAAAACTATTTATTTTTAAGTCAAATAAAAAAGTCTGAATTCAAGTAAACCAAATTAATGCACGGCTATCTTAAAAAATAGTTTAGGCCTTTATTTTGTTTGCTCTCAAAGGCCTAAGTCTTGACATTCATGTTACAGGAACAGAAAATGCACAAGAGAAAGATGTATCTATCTGCCCTTACAATGAGGTTTTAACTTGTATCAAGCAGCTGAAGAAACGGACGCATTTCTGAGTGCCTCACTAATTGTCAGCAGAACAGGTCTGTCCTCCATTTGCAAACTGTCTTCTATTTTGCAGAAAATGGGAAAAGAGTTTACTTACATTAATTTCCTCAGTTTCAGGAGGATTAGAAACAGAGACTTCTTCGACTTCAGCTGCTTCAGGGTTACATTCTTCAGGTGAGTCCGCACACTTGCCCTCAAGGCGATTTTCAGATGGAGTACTGACCACATCATCACTGTCAAGGATACTTATCACAGCTAGAAGAGATTTATGTGATTTTAACTTAACTGTTATATAAATGACACAAGCTTAATCAAAAGGAAGTAATAGAGGGAGCAGGAGTCAACAATATGGCTCTCCATCCTGCCACCTATGTTGGGCTTTCTTCAAAAGCCAGAAGCAAAAACTATTGTGGTAGGTTTGGATGGGGTAGAGTTAATTTTCTTCACAGTAGCTGGTACTGCTGTATTCTGGATTTGTGCTGAAGGCAGTGGTGATAACACAGGGACATTTTAGTTACTACAGAGCAGCGCTTACACAGAGCCAAGGCCTTTTCTGCTCCTCACACCGTGCCAGCAGTGAGTGGGCTGGGGGTGCACAAGGAGATGGGAGGGGACACAGCCAGGACAGCTGACCCCAGCTGACATCCCATAACCATATGGCACCATGTTCAGCATAAAAAGCAGGAGAAAGAAGTAAGAAGCAGCAGACATTCAGAGTTACAGCATTTGTCTTCCCATTACACATGATGGAGCCCTGCTTTCCTGGAGATGGCTGACACCTGCATGACAATGGGAAGTGGTGAATGAATTCCTTGTTTTGCCTGACTTGCATGCAAGACTTTTGCTTTGCTTTCCCTATTAAGCTGTCTTCATCTCAACCCACAAGTTTTCTCACCTTTAGCTCTCCAATTCTCTCCCCCATTCCATGGGGAAATGAGTGAGCAGCTGTGTGTGGCTTAGTTGTCGACTGGGTTTAAACTGTGACAACTACAGATCTGGTAAAGAATGCAGCCCCACAGCAAGAAAGAAGAAAATCAGCTGTCAAGTACATAAAGGAAAAAAGAGACAGAGGAAAGGTGGCTGGAAAGCCACACTGGTAGATAGTTTCTTCAGTCTGAATACTGAGGATGATCATCTTTTAAAACAGTAAATCAAGCAGCAGATCCCATGCCACATAAATTAGTAGTGGTGTACAACATTAAAATAAATACTGACCTCTCCTGATAATAATTTAAGTTCTACCAGCATTCTCAATATTTCAATCAAGAACAAGATGATTTACTATGCACTTTCTACAAGGACTTTCTTTAAAGAGGGTGTTCTCTCTATAGTTTAATCAAAGGTAGTAGGAACATGCTAGTACTGTTTCAATTTGAGACACCTATAGTGGTGTGACAAACTACACATTTCCCTGGAGGAGCTCTGCTACCTTAACACACAGAACATTTTCAACATACATTCACTGTCTGCCTCCGGGGATTCAGAGAGCTGTGGATTTGTGGCAACCAGTATGGCTTTTTCTTCTGATGAAGAGGTCATTTCAGACTCCTGGTAGTTTGTCTCACTTCATGAATAGAAAGAGAGAAATTCATCATAAAGCTTGAAAACAAACCTTTAAGAGCTTTACAAGTTATTTTGTCACTGTAAAATCTTGAAGTTTCAAACCCGAAAAAACCACAAGAAAAATTAGAAATTACTCTATCAACATACTCAATTTGTAATTCAATTTGTAACTCACTTTATACAACGAATTAAGTACTTAACATTCTTTCCAGCTATCTAACACTAGCTAATAACGGACTTGTATTAAAGAATAGTGTATTATTTGTTTTCTGTAGAAAGAGGGCAGCTACTGTAACGGAGGTTCAGAACAAACTGAACGAAAGCCTGTACAGGTGAAAGTTACTGCTTGAAACTAAGGGTTTTCACATTGCTCATTCTGTCTTTATCACTAAGCAGTTGTGGCTTTTAAAGTACCTGGTGAGAAAACTGCTACCCTTTCCATAAACAAATAGATGCTAATTGAGCACACACAGAAAACAGAAATTGAGTGTATAAAATACTGTCAGAAAGCATTCAAACTCCAAAATCAACCCCCTGAAGTTACAGGAATCTTAGGATTAATTTTTAACTACACAATTTCAGAAAAAAACTTATATTCACAGTATCTGCTTAGTAACTTTCAAACTGTAACAAGGTTTATATAGATTGTTGAATGAAGTCTTTATCATCATACTTTGGGGTCTGCAATGATTTGAGAAAAAACTGACAGCTAGTCAAAATGTGTTACATTCATGCCAGATTACATTTACTCACAGACACAGTGGAATAGACAGGCCCTTACATGTAAGAACACAAGAAAGAACCAGGTCAAAATCAGTTTTCAAACACACAAAAGCCAGCAGCTATATGTTGTGTGAACCCAAAGATGTATCTACTTCATAAGCTCACCCTTCACTTGCAGCCTCAAAAGTAGCAGCCTCAGCAGCTTTAAACACCAATTTATCATCCTCAGGAAGGGTATGACATTCAGCATTTGATTCTTCCACAAATCCTACAAAAATGAAGAGATGGATGGCTTCCCTGTTGTACTCAACATCACTTCTTTTAAACCGCTCACACGATTTTCAAGTGATCCTTTATGCATTTCATCTAGGACCGTGATTTAACAAAATAATGGTACCAAGACTTGAAATGTGCAGGTCTGCTTTTTTCTTTCCAGTAAAACAAGAAGCCTGATGCATAATTTCAGTCAAACATGGTAAAAACTCCTGCAAACTACAGAAGTACCCCTAAAACATAACCAGAAGCCCAAGTTTTCAACATGTATCCCTCTCAAAACTTCCACAAATCACTGCTGAACTTTCAGCTGCAACTACACATGAAAAATGCCAACCAAGGAAAGTATATATTCACAATGTCCAGGATACCGAAAAAGGGACTTAAAACAGAGTGTCAATTTTAAAAGCCTAGGGCACTTTTGAACACTCATCATTAACTGCTGCATTCATCAGTAATTTAATCTTTTGAAGACATCTGAAAAATTCAGGAACTTAGGTTATCATAGGATGAAACACACCTGCTTCTTTTCTTAGTTCTGGAGGATCTGGTTGTTCCATATGGAAAAGTTTATCTTCAAGCATTTCACCTTCTTCCTCCTTCTTCGGTTCTTGAACATCAGCAGTTTCTTCAGTGGAAGAATTGGCTGGTTTAGCAGCTATAAAGATGACATCATCTTCAAAATCACCAGGTGATTTTGCATCATGATACTCCAAAGTAGTCTGGTCTGACCTGACAGAGAAGTTACTATTTTCTTTGCTGACATCCATTTTCTCCAAATCACCTCCAGGTATGCTTTCTGAAGACTCCTGCAATGCAGCACTATCGTCCCCAGGATTGCTCAGATTAAACAGAGTTGTTTTATCTCTACTTTCAGACCAAGCATCTCCCACCAAGTCATGATGATGCTCAGATGAAGCTCCAAATAGTGCTTTATCATCTTCTGTTACCTAAACAGAAAGTTCCGATCAGCAACGTGAGTCCACTTTTTGGCAAAACGAAACAAAAAAACCCAACAAACACACTAATATTTCTAAGTTACACATGTCCCCTTAGCAAGGCAATAAAAAATTCTCATTGTAGCACTATCTTAGATTTAATGCTAAGTGTGAAAATGACTCACACTTGTGAGTGCTTACTGAGTTTCCACAACATTAAAGAATTAAGTCAGTCTTTTAAGTGCTTGCTCATAATGTTATCTCAAGGCTCTTCACTGGGTTTAGTAGTGCATTTTCAGGAAGACAGAGCTTTGTCTAATAAAATCGTAACTCAAAATTTCTCTTCTTTATTCTTGCCCTTTCCACATGTATGCAGTACTAAAATATGCTCACGTTCACTATGCCTGTGGCATATGGCAAGTAGGTTAATCTGGCCACAGGGTCACTATTAGTAAGAATTTCACACAGAAGAGAGCACCTCTTGTTACAACTGCACAGCTCTTCGTAACACACAGAAAGCCCATACATGTAGACACCAGCACATGCCCCTGTTCTGCCCCTGATTTGGGTACATTACATCAGCAACTGCCTGATGGGCTGAACCACAGAATTCCAGCTACACAACAACTACAGGAACAGAAGGGGCCACAGTTGGTTAGATGGACCAACTGCATTTGAAAACTACATGGATGCTATTCCCTGGTGCAAGGCAAGAAGCAAACCCAACAACTTTAGGGCTAGAGACCAGAAAACACTACAACTCTCTTCTTCAGGAGTCTCTTTTAACCATAATTTATGCAAACCCAACATTGCAAAAAGACAGGTTGAAAGTCAAGGCAGCTTTTGGCTTTTGTTGCCTTCCAAGATGTTCAATTTGCAAAGCTGAACAAACCCAAACAAGTGGCTCAATCTACATTCCCCACCTTGCTGCACCACCACCATTTGAAAAGGTACAGCTAAAAGCCGAACTAGCATTTCGAACAAGCAGAGGTTCTAACCATAGCTGAGTAAAAACCAGCAAGGTCCCTGATGTTTATTATGAATATGTTCCTGCAGGAAGGTGATGTTACAGAAGGTCTAGCATACCATAATCTTTTTTTGGACCAAATTCTGCCATTCTGATTTACAATCCAAATTCGCAGTACAAGGAGTTTTGGCAGTTTAAAGTCTAAATTAAATCACAGCATTATCTGCAAAAATCACAAACTGCTGCCCAGTTTACCTCAACAGTCCATTTTGCATTCGAGCTCTCTTCCCTGAAAGATATTCTAGGTTCCTTTGCTCGTAGAGGAGGAGTAACTGATCGTCCTGGGGATGCAGAGGGAGTTGCTAGGGGTGTAGTGCGAAGGCTGGACCTGAGAATAGACTGAGGAGTAAACCCAGGAAAACCAGAAGAAGATGTGGCCAAAACTTTAGCTCTCTAGGAAAAGAAATAAAAACACTGAATTTAAAACAAGTTAAGTATTTGAAACAGAAGATTGTACTTAAACTACAAAAATTAAATTGGCTTAAATTACAAAGTGTGTTTGTAGCAGCAGAGAAGAACATTTTGCATCTGTACTGTTTTTACAAAAATACAATCATTTTAAAGATAAAAATCCATGCTTTTTATGTTTCTCTTGGTTTGTTTTCATAATGCCAGTCAAAAAAAAGTTATTTTTCAAAATGATTTCTTGAAGAAACAAGGATATGGCATCTTGTTTTCTGCAAGGTTATCCCCTATCCCACTAATTTTCACCATTTCTACACTGCTCTTATAAAAGGCACACAACTTCAACTTTACTCTGCACAGCAGCATTTTCAGTCATTGTACCCGACAGCAATTCAGCAAAGCAAAAGCCACAACTTTTTTTTTTTCCCACTAATTAATCAACTGTGCACAAGACAAAATAAGATTGCTGTAAAAATGCCTATACATCTTCATGTAGAAGCATTCAGGTGTTCTTAGCTCAGAAATATTTTGCAGTATTGAAAGGGTTTAAAAGGAGGAGCATAAAGCTAGTTCAGTGGTATGGATGGTATTTCATAACCAGAAAAAGGTGGAAAGATGAAATTGTTCGATGCAATAAAAACAAATTTAGTTCACAAAGCTATGGAACAAGCTGTCCACTGCAATCAGCTGAGAACTGAACTTTCCCCCTTCAAAACTGTTCCCAACTTACTGCTTCAAATAACCACATGCATACTGAAAATTTAATCCAAAAGTGTTTCTGCTAAATACGTTAGTGATTTCACTTGAAACAAACCTCGCAAGTTTTTCGTTTGGTTGGTTGCTACTGACTTTTTAAAATACAAACCTTGACCACAAGAGGAGTCTCTAGTAAATTCAGCTCAGATGCTCTTGGAAGATTCTTTTGGGAGACGGAGCAATGTGTATTTGATCTCAGTGGGCTGGATGCCACAAAAGAAGTAGAAGCTCTGCATGGGGACTGCCAGCTCTCATCCTGTGCCACAGAGCGGGAAGGAACAGGACGAACCACCAAATCCAGCAATCTGTTAAGACATACAATTTAAAGTGTGAACGTAAAAAAATAAATGAAAAAAATAATGCTGTGTTCATCTCAGATGATGCAGAACAAAAACACTGGATGAACAAGAAATACATCCTCACTGCTGGGGTGAGGTACCAGGCACACAAACAAGTGACAGGCACTTTGGGGCGTTTTTTCACTATTTCTTTACATTTCACACCTAATTTTCTAAATCCCTGACTAAAAACAAAAGAAAAACCCAATTTTAAGTTGCACAAGTGACCTAATTCTCAGATGGGGAAAAATCATTTACATTTCAATGCAGGGACCAATTCAAATTCTCCACTTAATTGTGTCTTTAAGTTGACCTTTTCTTTGAGATTCAAAACTAAATGCGACCGAATCCTTGGTAAACAAAAAAGTATACACACATGCACATACAAACATATATATATGTCTATATATATGACAAGCAACACCTTTGTGAAATATAGTCTGTAGATCTACTATACCTTGAACATTTTTGAGAAAATTTTGTAATAGGTGTCCCAAGAAATGCATCGGGCAACTCTGTGCTAGGGAGAGGATGTGTACTGACTGCTGGCTGTGTAGTTCTAGGACTAGAAGGAAAAGGAAAACGTAACTGAATTTCATTCCCCCAAAGTCCAGCCATACCAGAATTCAAGTTTATTTGATCATATCCCATGTCGGACAATCACCCGACAATTATGAACCTCTTCTCCATTCCTTGTAATTCCGCTTCTTTTTAAGTAACCAAGCAGAAGTCGTAAAAGATTACTATGTGATCACACAACAAGCCTATAAAAGTCTGTACACCAACAGCTTGATAATGACAGAATTTCAGCTATCTTAAACACTGTAAACACATTTACCATAATGTAAATACATGTATTTGTATAGAGATTATCATAGCAGAAAAACTCTCCGAATACTACTTACAATGAATTGATTCTTAAATGTTATATACGGTATGTGCAAAAAAGCAAAACAAAGCTTTATTCATGGGCACCTGCCCACCAAACAACTAACACAATTCAAACAGAATTCTCTCCTCCTCTCCCCCTCCCGCTCACTCTCTCTCTCTCTCTCCATCTCCTCCTCCCTTCCTCTCCAAACATGTAGTTCAAGACTAACCTTTAGGAAAAGGCTGCTTACCTATCATATTGTGAGGTATTTGTTTTCTGCTCATTTCCTAACCATACTTCTCCAATTTTGGACAACACTTTACTGATGAAAGTTGCTCTTGTATGCACATTTCCTGCATTAGCCTGCCTTGTTACTGTTGATAATGGCTTTGGCCTTGGGACTGTAACGCAAGAGAGAAAAATATCAGTTGAAAATATCAGTGTAAACAAAGTGATGGTTGGCTGTACATAGTACTTCC
>VZRJ01012585.1:13495-26409 GCA_013397565.1 Ptilonorhynchus violaceus | reverse complement strand
CCAGGCACTGGCAGCGTGGCACCCGGGGATTAATTCCTTGGACCATCCCACTGGACTTCAAGATTCACAATATTCAACCGGGGGAGTGGGTGCTGGTAAGAATTTGGAAGGAAAAATCTTTAACTCCACAATGGGAAGGTCCATTTCAGGTGCTACTGACCACGGAGGCTGCTGTATGAACTGAGGAGAGAGGGTGGACCCATGCGAACTGAATAAAAGGACCGGTGCCGGAACCTGAAACCTAACCCGTGACATTGGTAAAGAGTGACCACCGAGCAAGGAAGAGAAAAACTACCACCTACAAGGAATCTGAACTGCTAACAGAATTTGACCCTGAACTAAGGACTTAACAAAACTGCGAATTGTAAAAGACTTGACAAAACTTCTAAGAAGTGTTGTGCCTACTACTTCAATCTGCTGATACATTAACTTCCTGGGAGTATCCGACCATCATACACAGTATTCCCACCTTCCGACTTCCGGGGATGACATTGACATCTCTACAAGTGGCCAGTCCAGGTTATTACAAGTCTCCCTTGAATTGTGGGGAAGCTGGGAATATAATTTTCATCAAAAGCAAGGCCGAGGACAACTGAGGGAAGGAGAGAGGGGGCAAAACTGGGTGGGAGTCACACCTGCCACACGGAACAACTCTACTGCAGGTTGCAACCCGGTAGGTATGGAGGCTGAGGGTGCATGCCACACCGGGCCTCTGATGATTCTCCTTGTGATAAGGTTGAACCTTATCATCAGGATCTGCGCGGATTCCTGTCATAAATGCTATCAACCCGTCTACTCGGGAGAGACCCAAGGATCTTTACTCAGGACCCACTCTCACCTGGACAATGCTTGCTTTAACTCATCCCAGGTGGAAATTTGTATCAAGAACGGGAGAACATACTGGCTGGCCGAGAATTTAGGAAGTTACATCCAACATGTAAGAGGTAAATGCCCGGAAGGAGAGAGGTGGGTATGCTTTGAACATAAGCTGGATGGAGGGATAGTCGAAGGAGGGTTCCACTACCAAGACCTAGTGAAAGGACAAATACTGGTGGAGAAAGAACCAACAACTGACCCAAGACCAACAGAAGGGGCATTGGAAACATTGAGGGAAGATAAAAACTTGTTCTTGAACCTAAGAGAGAAAATTAGCAAGGAGCTTATGTTACCAATTGCTGGTCTGTGGGGGAACCCTTATGGCTGGAACATGGCCCTGGAGGGGAAACAGCTTGAGTCCATTGGAACTCCTCAAAGGGAATTATACTTCCCCGAGGAGAAGGGTTAAAACCAGGGAATGGATCTTGAATGCACCGGTAATTGGAGAAGAATGTCTCTGGCGGACGGGGGGAAGTTTCACTGAGGAGATAGGGCATACCAGATGTAAAAGATATCTGGTAACAAACGGCTCTGCTACCTGGTGGATACACAAGGAGCCTGAGATCCACTGGGCAAAACAAAAGCTGAAAGAAAAAACGTGTATCAAAAATCCCAGAGAAAAATTGTATCAGTGTTATGCCCCAGCTAAAAACCCCTACACTGCGATTCCTGAGATATCCAGATTTTGGAGGAATTTGACCAACAAGAACAAGGGAGGCCCCAAAGGGACTATTTTGAATATGCCAAGAGAAAGTATACCCCATACTACCTCCTCATTGGAAAGGGAGCTGTACCTTAGGGGTCCAACAGCCAGAATTCTTCCTACTGCCAGAAAAGGATGGAGACGACCTGGGAGTCCTGTTATATGACAACTTAAAACAGGAAAAGAGACAGATAACAAAGGGATCCCAGAGATGGGGAGATGAGGAATGGCCCCCTGAAAGAATTATAGAGACCTGTGGACTGGCGACATGGGCACAAGGTGGTAGCTGGGGATATTGGACTCAATTTACATGCTAAATTGAATCATCAGACTGCAAGCAGTCATTGAAATAGTCACCAACCAAACTGCCTCTGCCCTAGAGTTAATAACACACCATCAGAGGCAGACCAGGGCGGTTGTGTATCAAAACCGACTCACTCTGGATTATTTACTGGCAGAGGAAGGAGGAGTTTGTGGCAAATTCAGTACCTCAGACTGCTGTATAAAAATTCATGACAATGGAGATGCAGTCTTGGATATCGCCCGAAACATCAGGAAAGTAGCCCATGTCCTGGTACGAAGATGGGATCCCATTCCAAATACCAACTGGTGGGAAAATTGGCTGGGCCTAGGATGGTGGAAAAAAATGGGTTTCCTCCTTTTATGTGCAGCAACTGGACTCATGTTCCTCCCGTACCTCATCCTCTGTCTAATCAAACTCATCATTTATGTGGTTCAGGGAATGCAAAAAGCCACTGAAGTTGAGAAAATTATGATGTTAGAAAAAGAAAATACCACCGAAGATACTTCCCAGGAAGCTAAACCAATCTATGAAAGATACGAATGTATCAGCAAAATTAAAGATGTATACGAAAGCCAAATGATTTAACAAAAGAGATAAGGAGGGATTGTTACAAGCAATGTCAGTTGAGGTTGGCTTTCGTATACAAGTTTTATGGTTAGTTACAATTGTTAGAGTTGTTAATAATGTTAATGAATTAATTGTTGTATAACTTATTAAGGAATTTGAGTAATTGGTTGTTAATATTATATTTGGGAATGTGGGTGGTGGTTGACATTCAAAAGTTTACGGAAAAAGGGTTTGTTGTTGAAGTTCTGTTGCATGTTGTAATGTTCCTGTTGCTGTAANTACGGAAAAAGGGTTTGTTGTTGAAGTTCTGTTGCATGTTGTAATGTTCCTGTTGCTGTAATTAGTTGATAAGGTTAGTTGTCGTAATATCTGTTATGGGGAATTGTGCTAACAAAATGACCGATGGCAGCTAAGGGGTGGGCCTTAAATGCCAATCAGGATGAGATCACTCCCTGTCCAATGCCAAGTGGGCGGGAATGGAGGAGGACATGGCTGATCAGACCCTTGATTGGATGGAAGTATCAATTCCTTCTGAGTGACAGCCCGGGTGTATAAAAGGTGTAACACTAGCCCTGAGAGGTGTGCCTCTGGCCAAATCAGTTATGCACCCAGCGCTGTTACTTTGCGTTGTGTGAGTTACAGACCGCGAGGTCTATCCCCAATTGTCAGTTATTTTAATAAATTATTCAAAATTTTTAACAACGTGAGGTGTCGTTTCTCACAATACCATATGTATTTAATAGTTTCATGTCACTGCTTATGTAGAAACTTGCCATACAAGAAAACTGCTTGTAGGATGTTCTGGTTTGATGCCTTATTTATGTTTGAAAATACAGGCTGAGGTCGAAATAAGAGGATAAAAAGTAAAAATTTATTAAAAGGATTTGGAGAAAGCAAAGGTTTCCCAGGGACCGCCCCAGGACCCCCGCTGCGCAGGCTTTGGGCCCAATCCTGCCGAGCGGGTTCCAGCAAGTGTAAGTTATACAAAGGTAAAAAGGTGCCAAAAAGGTAAAAAGAGCCCCGAGCGTGTTCGTGCTTCTACTATGATAGGGGTTACATAGTTTTGAAAATATTCTCCAATGAAAAGCAGAATTTTGTTACACTATTCTTTGTGGCAGGTTTCTATTGGGAGATCTTCTGCTTACTTCAGTAGCTTATCGAATCTAACTCTGGAATGCCTAAAGGCCGATAACTTTGCTCTGTCTTGTCTATAGGAAAGGGATACAAAGTTGTAGGATAGAGGTTATAGGATTATAGGGGTACTAATATATAAAAGTATAAAACTAAAATGCTACTAGTCTAAAAAGCATAAAAGTAAAAAAATCTCTCTGGCATCAGGTTCGGATATAAAAATGTCTTTTTGAGCAGAATACATGAAGAGACCTTTTTTTTTACACTTCATTATACAAGAACCTCAATTTCAAGGGAACACTATGCTCTTCTGATAATAATTTCTCAAAGAACTTGGCATGTTTAGATGTTTAAAGTGAAATTACTTAAGTTGGCTAGCATTAGAAACACTGCATTTTGTTACTGGAAGACTGAAAAAATTGAATTCTGAATCAATAAAATGAAAAACAATAGATGTAAGTAATATTACCTACTGGAAGTTTTAATCTGACAAATGTCAGGACAGCAATTTTGATGATCATGTTTATTCAGAGAATAGAAATCTACTGCATACCGCCTCATTTTTCCAGAAAACTTACTCATGTATTTATCTGTAAGCTACCCCTCTGGGTTTATCAAATCCCATCTGTGTACACAGCAAACATTTATCTTATTGGAAGGCAGGGTTATGCTTTCATGCTGTTTGTGTTTTGAGGCATCAGGACTTGCAAGAAGCAAAACATTACTGGGATGACTTTTTCCACACTGAAGTTCTTCTGCATGGCCTCAGTTTCTCAAGTTCTCAGAATTTATTTCAGTTACAGTGCTTCTTGCATTTCTACAGAGATATTTATGTTTTGGAAGTTTGGCTATATGATGACAAGTGGAACAGCACCGGCAGGAGAGATCTGAGCTATGTATACATCGGCAAATGATGTGGTTGAGTCGAAATGGATTTATGCACTGGAATACTTGGTGCTGAGAATCTTGCGTCCACATTGTAATTTCTGAGAGTGTACTTCAGGCTGACTTCAGTGCAGACTCATGGGCTGACTGAATTATAACAGTCAGAGAGCATTAGACATCCTGAATTGATTGCATTTTTCAATTTAATGTCGTCTGTAAGGAATCCAGCTGATGTAGTCTAAGAATGCTGCATAATGTGAACTGAACAGCATTTAAGCGGATTCAATCTCAAGATTCACTTCTGAAGTACACTTTTCATTTGAACTAGGAAAAATTAGTAATGTAGATGCAAAGAGTCCTGAATTCAGAACATTTTGACATTCCTAATTAGAATGTCATTTAAACACCAGTTTAGAATCACAGCCCTGAATCACTGAATAAAGAATATTTAAAATCTGGTTACAACTTTTTTAGGTGAACTACTGTTCATTCTGAGATAGGACTGTCTGGAACATAGGTTGTCAATAAGATAAATAACAAAACAGATATACTGGAAATAGCAATTTTATCATGCTTCTTTCTGACTTCCGTGGGGAAAGTTACAAATGCCTAGGAAAAATATGTTCCTCGAAAGCTCAGGTCCTTGTGATGATTTTGTTTGTTATGTGGGTTTTCTTATGTGTTTTTTTTTGTTTGTTTTGGTTTTTTAATTTATGAAAAGAACTTTCCAAATATTGCTTGACACACTGAACTTTCAGTTCTTAAATTTGAGACCAAATAAAGGTGGAAAACCAGCAGCATTATTAGAATTCTCTTGTGGGCAGCACCGTGTTCTGCTCATCAATCTGCTGTACCCATTTTCTTAGCCCTCACTGGGAAATTAAATAATCCTGACTGACAACTGACACATTAATTGCCTTTGAGGGAGCACACCTTTAAAAAGCAGTAATTTAAAGTCTTCTGCTTTGGTGGAAGAACCAATTTGCAGCATCATCAGTCAGGGTTTTGACATGTAACTTTGCACTTGCCATTTTGTTAATAAAGAATCACGCTTGAATCCTGAGAGAGTGTTTCCCTAAAGAGAAACTTAGATGTCTTTGTGAAATTAAGATGACTTTGATAGGGACATGTAATGAATGTTTAAATGAGTTATTAACCTTTCATGACTTCAGTGAGTGTTACTGCAAGACAATTCATCATTATATTGTCATAAACTGCAAAAAGGTGAATATCACAGTAAGATCCATTTCTTTAAAAGTTTATTTCTTGCTAGTTTTGTGCATAGCAAAACCAAGTTCTTGTGTTTCTAATGTTTAGCAAACTGCATGAAAAAAAGAATATCTTGATAATAACTTTCATATAAGTAAATAAATCAGAAATTTTAAAAAAAATTAATCCAGCAATTAATATTTTCAAGTATTTAATTCAGGTCAAATTTTCCCATGCATGTTTATTAAGTCAAGAATAGTTTATCATGTTCTTTTCTATCAAAGATAGTCTATGTATGTAAATCAATTTATCAGAAAACAACTTTCTGTTTTCTTATCCTATGCAAACTATCAATGAAACAGAAAATTTTAGGAATTTTAAAATTTAAAATTGTCATATTCAAACACATGTTCACATTCTGAGTGCAGTATATTTTCAATGCTGTAAGGTTCTAATTTTTTTAGATGAGCTGAGTGCATTCAAAATTCACTTTTGAGGAATGAACCAACTTGTTTGATTCGTTTTGCTTTGTTTTCACAAGCCTCAGTACAAGGCAGTTTTTACACATTTTCTTTTAAACCTATTTAAAAATGGTTTGATTACCTTATGACTTGGAAAATGGAAAAACAAAATGTAAATTTTTTTCAGAAAGTACAGTCTTTCGTGAAGAAAAAATCTACACTTAGCAATAAGTTTGTTTTCGGTGCAGCTTTTAAGTGTGTTTAGAATAGGAGTTAATAGCAAGCAAACAATTGCTTTTTAAGTTTATAAAGTATGTCATGTCTCTAGATCCTCAGCTGACATATCTGCAGTTCTATTAAATCAGATATGTTCTTTGTAAAGGTAAAATTATGTCTCACAACAGTGAGAATGCCTATTTCTGGGGCAAACTACTCACATTCTTTAATTGTTATTATATGGGTGGAAAAGTGTCTTAAGTCAGTAGTTTTTTAACTGACTAAAACCAATTAATACTAAGAAATCCTTATTTTAAATTATAATAAATAGTAAGATATTATAAAATTACTTTTTCCTTCATTTTCAAAATAATATTTTAAAAGAAGTTGAGAAATTGCTAATACTTTGAGGATATTAAAGGCTGTTTTATTTAGAAATACACTGTAAGTGTATGGGGAAGCAAATCTTGGAAAAGGCAAATGACATGCAAAACACAATATTGAGAATGAAGACTCTAAGCAATAATAAGAAGACACTTTCAGGACTGGAAATGCACTGTTTTGGGTAGGTGACACTTGCTCCCCAAGAGCCGTAAATTATTATACGCAGTATGAAACTGGAATCAAACAAAGATACAAGATTATTTTCCTCAACAGGAGCAATATGTCCATTTGACACAATTTTGTGACAGTTACCAAAAAGAATGGTGCCCTTTCCTGTAATGTATTTGCTCTCATAATTTGTCTTTTTTGTCATCATTTCAGCAATTTCAAATTTGAAAGTTAAATCACGGAAAATTGTCACAGTGCTAGCTCATGCAGTGTTAGAAGTACATTTATGTGATTGTTTTAGTAAATGGCTCATTGGAAAAATATTTTCTGCTCAGTTGAAAGTTTTGCTGCAGGGATTAAAGCATATGAATCTGAAATACAAATTCAAGTTATTAATGTGTAAAAATTGACCTTTCCCTCATATATTCTTAATAAAAATATTCACTAAGTTAACTATGAACTGGAATTTTGTGTTTATTTTGTTTTATTATCACCATTGGCAATAAAATTAATGCAACTTTATTCCATTTAAGATATTTAAAATTTAAATAAAACAGAAAATTTACTTAACTAAAAAACCCGAACTACTTATATTTTATAGAAATTATCTTATTTAAAAACTGTTGTATAAATTTCTTATGCACAATGATCTCCTATTTGTTATGTTCTGTTTATTCTAAAGCAACACATGACAAAAAGAAAAAATCCAAAATTTCTGTCTGAATTTTAATAGGATTAATTTTTTTTACAAAGTTATTGTGAATGCATAAAAAGGTACCATAGAAATATTAAAGATATTTTAGTTCAGAATCTGTTATGTCTGGGATCATCATCAGAGATATGAAGACTCCAGGGAATTGTGTTATCTCTACTGTTTGCACCTGTGCACAAAGTAAATAAAAAGTTTTGTCATAGATACACACATTTGCATATTCAAGATAGTTTTGATATTACAATCATCTGGCTGCACCCAGAACTCAAAGGGTATTGTAAATCATCATATGCAAAAAGCCTGTCACAACGTTGTCACAAGTAATCCAATTTTCTTCTCTTTCTTTCCTGGCTGTTTCAAACCGTAATTAACTTTCATATGAAATGGAGGTTCAGTCTTTTAAGATATCTTCATACTCAAGAATGTGCAAAAAGGTTAAGCCACTGCATTAGTACAGACGAAACAATGGGTTACAAAATATAGTGAACACTGAACCATTAAGCTTGTTTTGGCAATAGACACAGCATCATCTCCTACCCATGGCTGTGACTAACAAAAGAGCAAACTGTTTTGTTTGGGTTTTTTGTAAAGCCATTATCTAGTTACCTCAACATGATTTCTGAAACTGGGTTGCATCTAGTATCTCTAATGTAGAGTTTCAGGGTAAGAATCTTAAAAATCACAATTATTTGTGGTTTTTGCCTTGATAATTGGCCAAGACACTAGTAAAACACTGCTTTCTCACCCAGTCTACAAGGAGTTGTCCGAGTTAGGACACACTGACTGCTGGCTCAGCATGAATCTATTGGAAAAGGGGTTTGTATGTGAAAACTGTTGCACACAAGAAGCCTGGGAAAGGAGGAAGCAGAGCGCATGTGTGTTTATGTATGCACAAGAATGGTTCTGGAGCTACCACTTTCTTTCAAGCACATTCTTGATTACATGGGAGGATACTGCTTCCTGAAAGGGTTTCTGTTTCTCACTGTGTAGGAGAAATGTGCTAGAAGACTGAATTTAGTTTCTACAGGGAACAGGAATCTGCTGGTTCTTAGCACTTGAACACTTGCTTTTGCAGCTTAAATAATGTATTTTCAAGACAGCTTTTTTCGATGTACTTTCTTATAGGTAGGTAATAACATTTTTAGGGCCCCAACTCAATTCATTAGCTGAAAAAACTAATCTGCTTATTTGTTCTTGGTGGAGGGAATAGACAAAGAGCAGAGCTTACCTTCTTTGCCTCCTTGGAGGTCTGTTTCACTAGACAGATGAGAAGAAATGCTCTTCATAGTTTGCTGCCAATTGTCTCCCTCCCAGAGGATGGAGGATTGTTCATACTGCAAATGAAAGCACATGCTGTTGCACAGATGCATCGAACTCAGAATTTTGTTCGTAGAGATGCTGTGAGTTTTCATTCTGTTGCTTATAGGGCTCAGACAATTGAAAGGTAGTGACTCTTGCTAAAGTATGAAAGCTGGAGTAGCCAACTGGGGTAGCTTGATGGCATCATGATGGAGTAATTAATGGGTTAAATTGTTTTCTCACAACAATTTATTGCACAAGACAGTCTTTAAGACATCCTATCTCTAGGACATCTCTAGGATTTCTCTGCAGAGAATGAGCTCTGTTCTTATATGCTGAATTAGATAGGAAGAAAATGATAGCATAAATAAACTCAGCAGATTTTGATTTGAGAAGAAAGCTACACTAATTCTTTCCTGTTCTATGAGACTTATTTTCATATACTTTGTTTCTCTCATGCTCGCCATTTTCCTCTAATTAGTATTTTCATTAGAAATCAGATACAGAATATTACTTCACTGGTATTGGTACATCTTCAGGAAAATTGTACAAGAAAATCTTGGTCCAATGACTCTGGGAAACTTTCATTAAACAGGGGTTTTCCCTGTAGCAGATTTGCAAGCTGTTCAGATTTCTGCTAAGTTAAGCCAATCAATCTCCATAACAAGAAGATAGTTTTATGGAATGCCTGAGGCCCTCTGATTCCCTGTTGGTTTCTATAGGGCAAATCTCAGGTTTGGTCAACTTGTTGAGAGGAAATATCTTGTTTTTTAAGAATGTATCCACAACAACATAATCAGAATTCCTGATATCTTTTGTCTGTGCTAAGAAAAAAAATCACTTCCTGTTACTTGAAGTAAAATCTTAATTCTCCTCTATTCTGCTGCACTCTGTTTCCAAGGCACTCCAAGTGATTTCAACTATGCACCTGTTCACCTAGAAATTTGCAACTACCTCATTTTGACAAATGATACTTCAAATTGTTTATCAGCAATTTTGATAACAGTTGTTCTGAATTTAAGTGGAATATAGAAACACATATTGACCTAATTTGTGCACAAAAGAAATTCTGAAGACCACAGAAATATGGAATTAAAAAAAAAGACAGGGGAGGGGTGATTCTGAACTGGTTTGTCCACATTTCAGTGAAATGTATTTGTCATAGATCTTTGTCATTCTGTTTTGTGAGACTGAAGACAAGAGTAGAAAAAAACCCCAAACCTAAAAATACTGAAGTCTTTAAGAGCTTGTATCCTTGATGTATGGGAAGCTTAGTTTCTGGTCCAAAATCAGAGAAATTGAAGTTGAAAGATGACATAGGTTGACCTTGGCTGGATGCCGGGTGCTCACCAAGCTGCTCTTTCACTCCCCTTTCCAGCAGGACAGAGGAGGGAAAATAAGATGCAAAACAACTTATAGGTTGAGGTAAGGCAGTTTACTAAAGCAAAAAGGCAAAAGTTTGCACTTGCATAAGCAAAGAGAAGGAAAGTTTATTCTCTACTTCCCATCAGTGAGTGATATCTATTAACTTCCTAGGAAGCAGGGCTTCAGCACATGGAGCAGTTGCTCCAGGAGGCAAACATTAAAAAATAACAAGCACCCCCCCCATTCTTCTTCCCTCCCTTAGCTTTTATACTGGAGCTGATGACATATGGTATGTAATAGCCCTTTGGTTAATTTGGGTCAGCTGGCCTGGTTGTGTGCCCTGCCAGGATCTTGCCCACGCCTGGCCCCCTGATGGGGGTGGGATGTTGGGAGACAGTGCTGATGCTGTGCCAACCCTGCCCAGCAGCAGCCAAAACACTGCTGTGTTATCAACTCCTTTCCAGCTACCAATGCACAGCACAGCACTGTGGGGGCTGCTATGGGAAAATGGGCTCAGGCCCAGACAAAAATCATGGCCTTAATGGAGGAAAGAGTGTATTGATGCAAAGTAATATGCTCTATTTGATATACTATGGGAGTTTGACAACAGAACTGAAGTAATTCTAAGAGCAAATATTAACCTCTGATTTTTCTAGTCACTGATGAGCATATGTGATGTTTGAAGAAGATGGAGGTATCATTAAGGTGGCTTTGTTGCTGCATGTACTGAGACTTGCTCTCAGTGCAAGATGAGTGCTTTTATCTTACTTTTGTATGAGGTCCCTGATGTCCTCATTCTTTTCTCAAGTCTCTTCTATTAATGCAGAAATCACTGTTTTTTCTTTTTTAAAATTTCTTTCTTCTATTTTTTTTTGTTTTTCCTTTTTCTTCCCCTTTTCTTCTTCCTTTCTCCTCTCCTCTCCTCTCCTCTCCTCTCCCTCTCCCTTTCCCTCTCCCTTTCCCTCTCTCCGTCTCCCTCCCACCACTCTGTTAAAAATACCCAACAGCCATTTATCTGGTGGCTTCCTTATTAATAGATACATAAATTTGCTTTTCCATTTCTCTATGTGTAAAAGCAAAATATGGGCTGGTTATTTACCTTCAAGGGACCAAGGCAAGACAGTAGGGATGGTTTTTATTATGCCACTTTTCCCTTTCCACTGTCTTTAAACAGTTTTAAGACATCTTCAGATCATGCCCAAAAAGTCTGTAGTAGGAAGTTAAATGTGAAATAACTTGAAAACATTCTTTTTTAATCTTTATGATTAGTTATTTTTCACCTCTAATTACAGCAATTTTTAGGTAAAAAAGAACTGTTAATTTCAGGTTCTTACAGGAACATATAGAGAAATGAGGATCTTCCTAGTAGTGGATGATTTTGTCTCAGCTAAGAGTTCTCAAAAAAACCCGGCTGACCATGTGAATAGCCCAGATTGAATTTCATTCTTGGGGAAGTCTGCATGTCCTGTGGTTTTGTAGATAGGACTTTTTTTTTTTTTTTTAAGTTAATACTAGAATTTTGGCAATCCAAAGAGCAAAAAAGGCTTCTCTATTTTTCAGATCATTGAAGTGACATGTTTGAGGAACACGAAGTATAGATAAGGGTATATGAATTTCTCTGCTAGCAACTTTGTAACTTGAAATGTTTGCATTTTCTGTGGTAGCAAACCCTTCAGTTATTTTGCAGGGATGATGTTTCAGTTGGATGTGTTCTTGACTATGTATATTTAGCATGCATTTTATTCTTTAGTGATTTTTTTTTTTCTGTGAGTTTAAGACCTCTTTAGGTTCAAATCTTACTATGAAGAGGAAAATTAACTTAGATTTCCTACTTTAATCCCTAAGGAAAAATGGACTAGTAGTATATTTTCCTTTCTCTACTGTGAAAGTAGAGAATGGATGATGAATGCCTGGCTTGTGAAACTGGTGGAATGTTGCTGAGAACTATATAGCCAGTCATTCCACAATTTCAGTAGGCAGATGATTATAGCATGTCTATGGACACAAAAAAGACATAAGCCCTTATTGAAATACCAGATAGATGCTTAAGTGTAGCTGCCAAAAATGGGAGAGAAGCTGCAAAATGGCTTTTAGGGGATCTCAATTTTGATTGAGGTCCCTGCGGAGGCAAGTTTTATGATAAAAGTCTCCAGTCTACATGCACAGAGGAAAACAGAGGCACAAGGACAGGTGGAGGAACCCCAACAAGCCAGTCAGAGGAAAAGTCCTTTTCTGGGTCTTCCAGGACTGTCCCAGGAGAGCTTCATTCCCATGGACCAGGTGACACCGACCGCTGTAAGGCAGTGGGACCTTCTCTCCAGGTCACCTTTCTCACTGAATATGGTGACTACCTAGATGTATGAGACACAGTATGCAATCCAGAGGAAGAATATTTTGGGAATGTATGGGAATTTTTATGGGGTGCTTGGGGGAGTGTGGTGGGTTGATTCTGACTGGATGCCAGGTGCCTACCAAAGCTTTATCACTCCCCTCGTCAAGTGGAAACAGGCTCATAAGTCAAGATAAAGACAGGGATCGATCACTCAGCAATTACTGCCATGGGCAAAACAGACTTGGGGAATTTAGCTTAGTTTATTACCAACCAAATCAGAGTAGAATAATGAGAAACAAAAA
>VZRJ01012585.1:0-13453 GCA_013397565.1 Ptilonorhynchus violaceus | reverse complement strand
AAAAAAAGAAATAAAAAATGAGAAATAAAAAATTAAAAAATCTAATTTTTTTTATTAAAAACACCTTCCCTCACCCCTACCTTCTTCTTGGGCTCAACTTCACTCCCAATTTTCTCTACCTCTGCCTCCTCCCCAGCAGCACAGGGGAATAAGGAATGGGTGCTGTAATCAGTTCATCACATGTTGCCTCTGTTGCTCCTTCCTCTTCAGGGGGAGTACTCCTCACACTCTTCCCCTGCTCCAGCATGGGGTTCCTCCCATAGGAGGCCATCACAAACTTCTACAATATGGGTGCTTTCCACGGGCTGCTGCTCTTCATGAACTGCTCCAGCTTGGGTCCCTTCCACAATTTGCAGTCCTTCAGGAAGAGACTCTCCAACATGGGTCCCCCGTGGGGTCACAAGTCCTGCCAGAAAACATGCTCCAGCCTGGGCCCCCGAATCCACAGGGCCACAGGTCCTGCCAGATGCCTACTCCAGTGCAGGCTTACACATGTGTGTGTACCTGTGTGCCTGGGTGCCAGCAGCTGGGAGAATGAGGACATAAGGGCTAATTAGTACATAGACTGTAAGTCCAGCTCCTGGGGAAACATGTATTACACAGATACAGATACAATATCTATATAAATGTATATAGACATATTTCTCACTAATGGATCTTCAGCCACTCAGCCTGTGAGGGGAACAGGATAAGGCCACTGATGCTGTTTGGGCTTGCATGAATGCTGCGTTTCCTGTCTGTGCTGATCTGTGTGGCTTGCCAGGGGGATACGTACAAAATACATGCATTTGTCTGTGTGCAGATTGAGAAAATGTGCCCAGTCTTGCTGCTGGAGCTGAATCAGCCTCGGTTTTGTTGGGCTGTTCAGTTCAGCAATCCCTAGCGACCATATGACTCTAGCCAGAGGGTGTCAGAACTACAGCCATTTCCAGTGTGACCCTTCACTAAAACTGTAGATCAAGAACACCTATAGGACTCAGCTTGGCTCCCTTCAGGTATGGGCATCTTGCTATGTAAGACAGTTTAGAGGGCTCTTTTGTAGGCTCCTTCTCCTTTGATATCCACACTTTTAAAACTGGAAGTACAAAGCAAAAAGGAGTATTTTTTCTAAACAATGTTTTGAATGCACTTTCAGCTGGATGGCTGTATTTAAAACCAGAAATTGACAGTTTAGGTTGGCTAAAAGCATTTCCAGTGCAGAATATAGAGTCTTCGAAGACAGGAAAATGTTACAGACTTTCTCTTATGATTCATTCTCAGCTGTCTGTGGGAACTTCTTTTAACTATCAGGGATTTCACAACACAGTGGCTAAATATAGATGCAGCCAGGTTTTTTTATAAATGATGTATTTATTCCTAAAATTAATATGGTTTCATACCCATTTCTCAGTACAAAATGTATAGGGATCTGAGACTAGGGGTGAAATGTAAGGTGCAGTCTCATCCTACTGTGACATGTTTTACAGAGTCTTGCAGTCTCAAAAGTGTGTTTTTAAAATAAGTTTAAGCTAGTGGTATTAAGCACCTTTCCTTTGCTTCTCTCGGTCGTGGTTGAATCCTGTGTGGCAGCTAAGCCTCATGCAGCTGCTTGATCACTCCCCACTGGTGAGGTGGGGGAGAGAATGCAAAGAGTAGAAGTCAGAAAACTCAAGGGATGAGATAAAGACAGTTTAATAGCTAAAGCAAAAGCTGGGCATGTAAGCAAAACAAAACAAGAAATTAATTCACCACTTCCCATGGGCAGACAGATGTTCAGCCATCTCCAGGAAAGCGGGACTCCTCCACACCTGAGAGTCACTGGGGAAGACAAACATTATCATTCTGAACTTCTTCCTCTTTCTTCTACTCCACCCAGATTTATATGCTGAGCATGGTGCCATATACTCTGGAATATCCCCTGGGTCAGTTGGCGTTATCTGTCCCAGCTATGTCCCCTCCCAGCTCCTTGTGCAACCCTGGTTTCCATGCTGCTAATGTGGGGTGAGGAGCAGAAAAGACCTTCACTCTGTGCAAGCACTGCTCAGCAATAACAAAAACATCCCTGTGTTATCAACATAGTTTCCAACACAAATCCAAAACACAGACCCATACTAGCTACTGTGAAAAAATTAGCTCTATTCCTGCCAAAATCAGCACATAACGGCAAATAAGGAAGAAGGCAGGGGACTTTATGAAGCTAAAAGGGCTTGTGTAAACTAAAGCCATTTTGAATATTTTTGTACAAAGGGCAGTAGAAAATACTAATGACCACAAAGTAGAGAAAAGACAAAATCATGATTTTTTTATAGACTTAGTTAGAAAAGCATCATGCAAAACTTTATATGATTCATTACTTATTAACTTAAATTAGAAATAGGGATAAATCACAGAATTGCAGCATGAAAAGTTCTGTGGAAAAGTTCTGCTGATTGCTCTCTAGCCAATCACTTGATTTCTCTTATTTTGATCAAATCACAGTGTCTGAATGTGTATGTTTATACATCTTCCCTCATTTCTAATTTTCTCATTAATCTAGCTTTCATATTCTCCTAAAGATAGCTTTGGAATATAAAAGGATGTTCTAAACACTACAATGGAAGAATTAAAGCCATCATTTATTTATTAATTTAACAGGATAAAATTTGATGAGGAGAAGCTGAGGGACTTGCTTGGCTGGAAAAAAGGCATCTTTGATGGAACTGAACAACACCTTCCTAATATCAGGGAGAAAGTCATCAAGTAGACAGAGCCAGGCTCATCACAGCAGTGGCAGACAGGAGGGAAAGAGACAATGGATATTCATGGAAATAAGAGTAGTCATAAATAACAGTAAGAGTGCCTAACCACCTGGATATAAGGAGAAATATTTTCACCAGGTAGGTAGTAAAGCCTTGAAGCAGAATGTCCAAAGAAAGATTTTTTTTCACCAAGTTTCTGTCCTTAGGTGTTTGCCCAACTGTATAAATCTCTGAGCAATCTGATTTGATCTCACAACTTCCCCCTGATTTGAGAAGTTTTGACTAAGGTCCTCTTCACTCTGAGTTATCCTGTCATTCTGTGAGTTCCACTGAATGTCTTCCCTGAATATCTGAAAAACATTTTTCTCTCTGCAAAAGATTGGCTAAAGATGATTTGAGCTTTCATTAGAGAAGTATGGTAAATGCTAGAGTTCGGGTTTCATTGTTTGGTTTGGGTTTAGGTGTGTGTTGCCTGGGGTTTTTTTAATTGGGTGGGTGGGTTTTTTTACATTTTTAAATTACATTGTGAATGCTGTGTTCTGTGAGATCGGGTGTTGTCAAGCTGGTGAACTTATGTGATACATCGGATAAGTCAGTAACCCCACATTCGTGGACAAGCCTCAGAGCTGTAATTCCAGAAAAGGCACAGCTACCAGCAGTCAAAGGCAGCTTACATTATTTTGGAAATTGTAGCTTCCTGTTGGATAGCACCTTACGCGAGAACTTTCATGATCATGGTCAAAAAGCTCATACTGCAGGAATTTAGGGCACAATCTAAATCAGGACTTTTAGAGCCCAAAGCACAATGGATGGACTGGCAGGGAGGAAATGGTAGAAAGAGAAGATAAGAAAGTCTTTATATTTTTCTGCTCTCAGCAATACTAGCAGCAGAAATTGCTGGATTGAGTTCTGGTTAGAACAGATGATCACTGTCCCTCTTGTACTGTTTGCCACCTTGACAATTTGCTGCTTGAATCGCTGCCAGAGGGAGTCTTTCAACTGCATGAGAATGGAAGAGGCATTTGAGATCCTAATCCCTGACAGATAAATATATTTTATATTAAATATTGAAAAGCAGAAGCAGTCATGGAAACAAAGACCACATCCCCAGGCCACTCTTCCATAAGAAGTTTATCTTGTATGTTGTAGTCTCTCTGAAGAATACTCTTGATTATTTTTGCCATTTCTGTCTTCATTCACAAGACCTGTTTAGATGAGTAAACTCAGAAGAAGATAAGGAAATTGAACACCGAATGGAGTTAAAGATCTTGTATTTTCCTCTGGATTCCTCTTGGGTCATTGACTAGAGCTGTGCATCCTAATTTAGGAGGATCAAGAAATTTCCAAAGAAATGTAGAGGTGACTTGCAGTCAATTGGAAGAGCAAGTATACACTTATGTTGGAAAACATCAAATCAAACTCTTTACTATTCTGTCCTCTACCAGATACCTAATGGTGCATTCCTCCTGCTAGGTATGTTATTTAGGTACATTGTAGTAGGTACCCATTGAGTACATATGTATTCCCAGTCCCATGAAAATAAATGCCCAGAAGTTGTATGTAGACAGTTTAAAAGTCTGCAGTCCATTGAGGAGTTGGTTTGAGTTTTAACACTTCTGAGCTGTGCAAGGACTTTTTTCAAAACCTTAATTTTACAATGACTTCCATAATTCTAAATCCATCTTTGAAAGTTAAAGTCTTTTTTTTTTTTAGGACCTCTGGGGGTAAAATTAGAGGAAATTGAGAAATTATATTCACACCCCAACAGAAATTATAATGATACGGAAATTATAGTGTAAAATGCAGCTGCTACTCCCTGGATAGAACGCGGTTGACATGCTCGAGACCTAATCCACAATGATTCCCCACACCCACTGTTGTGGTGGCTGTTGCCGCTGCCCAGGCTACTGACAGGCCACAGGCCCAAGCCTCAGATGCAAACCCATGGTGGGCCGATTCGGATGCTTGACTCTCCCCCCTATCAGTTAGAGCTAGCACCCACAAGTCTTTACATTACTGGTTCTGTTACCACTGGTTCATTGTTTTCCCACCCAGTTTTATTATTACCCTTTTAATATGTATGACCTCATTAATATGTATGTGTTCTAGAAAGTTCTGTGTTCCTCGATGACCCATTGGTCCTCCCCTCTCCGTTCCCTCCTACCTTACCCCTGGTTAGTCTGCTTGTAGTTTCCCCTCCCCTTTGCTTTTCCCTGATTGGTTGGACTTACCCCTATAAAACCCTGGACCCTCCCCTTGTAACCGTCTTTCGTCCCTGGACCTTCTGTGTGAATAAACTCCTCAGAATCTATACAGAAGACCCCTTCCAGTCCTTTTATCTCTGGCGTGCATGCATGGATAAAAGCCTGTGGTACTTGAGCCGAAGATCGCTCCCGAGGTTAGTGGGTGTGTGCGTTGTGGCACACAGCCCCCCCCAGAGTCGCCAGCTGAAGGTGGAAGGAGTAGCAGGAGCTACTTCGGGAGCCCTGGAACCTGCAAGGAGCTCTTGGGGAAGGCATAGCACCGTTCCTGCCGTGGGTACAGGAGAGACTGCGTCAGTTGGCGCCCGAACTGGGACCTCTGCAGAGGGGTCCCTGAGAGTGTCCCGGCAAGCCAGGGGGCTGTGGGTGTCGCCTCAGGTTGCCAATTCCCATTCGAGAACTCCCATGTTTTAGCGGCGAAGATCTGGACGGGCAGCTGGGAACTTTCCTCTGGGAGGAAAGCCAGCCGAAGCCAGAGGACTGCCTTCAGAGTTTTTATTCCTGAGGAGCTCGGAGACCGACGGTCCGGGATCGGTTGGTTGGTGAGTATTGAGCGGGCTCCTGGGGAGAATTTTGTTTTCGTTTTACGTTTCCTCCTAGGGTTGGGTAGGATATTTTGGGGTAATGGGTGCGGGATTGGCCCGTCCCCAGTGGGAGGTTTATCTCCAAGTTCGGAATACCCTTGAATGGGGCGATTTTCAGTTTTCTTGGAGGCTTTTGAAGGGTTTTATTTGTTGGATTATTTATCAGTTTCTGAATACAAATATTGAGTTAGTTAAAACTTTGAGTTTTTGGGATCAGGTCGGTAAGAGGTTAACGATATATAAGGAGGAGGTTGATCCCAAAGCAGAACGATTTTGTCCTCTGTTGAAGAGTATTTCTAGGGTGATACGCCGGAAGTGGAATGCGTTGGAGACTAAGGGAGATAGGAATGAGTTGGAGGTTAAGGGTAAAGTTGGAAGTTCCCCTGTTACTGTTGAACTCCAAGCATGTTCCCCACCCCGTTTTCCTCATCCCACTAACCCTACACTGGGGGCGCCGGACGGAGTAACCCATCCGTTGACGCCGGAGAGCCACCATCCTCCAGACTCCCTCCAACCTCCCCAGTACCGTTCTCAGGACAGCAAGGTGCCTGCCACTCTGAGCCCTTCCCTGAACCCATTTACCGACTCCTATTCCCGAGTTTCATTCGCCCTGTTCATCCCACACAATGGTGGGCTATTCTTAGAAAATGGCGGCAGCAGTGTGGCCAATTCCGCCATTTTGTCTCCTCCCTCTCAGGCTCCTTTCACCCCTACACAAAATTATGGCTCCTCCCAGGTCCCACCCCCACTTGTGTCAGGCATGTTGAGAACGCCCCGTATTACGTCGATAGAAGTGGCCACGTCGGGCTCCTGCCACGCCTTTAGCCCTTCCCCTTATCCCTCCTTCTGTGAGCCCGCGGGTCCCTCCTTTTCCTCTGCCCCTTCCGTTGGCGACCCCGCCCCTTACCAACTTACCCCTTCCAGTTCCCACGGCCTCCCTTCCGGTTCCCACGCTCAGTGGACTGGAAGTGGTGCTGCCGAAGGCCGGAAGGTGAGCAGGGAAGAGGGTGTCGTGGTGGCCCCTGTGGCCTATAACAGCCTGGGGGTCTGTTGATGGGAGCCGTTTCCCTACCAATATCTCAAGGAATTTTGTAAGGCAGGAAAGGAGTTTGGGAGGGACTCCACATATTTTAAGAGCCTTATTCAGGCTACCTTCAAAGCCAATACTCTTGTGCCCGACATGTTAAAACAATCATGCGATACCTTATCTCCCCCGCAGAATACCTGTTGTGGGAGAGGACTTGGAAGAAACTATGTAGAGATCTCCTCGACAACGATCAAAGAGATCAAGCTAGGGCACACCTCACACTCAACCACCTGTGTGGGGAAGGGGATGGGAGCAAGCCCCAGGACCAGGTAAATAATATGCCGGCCGAGGTCCTGGAAGAAATTAAAAGGGTGGCCGAAAGGGCCCTGTCCCTTACCCCCACAGAGACCTCCCCCATGGCTAGCTTTACCCATCTGAAACAGGCCCCTGACAATCCTTTCATTAGGTTCGTTGACCGGTTAAGGGAAGCAGTCCAACGTCAGGTTCAGGGTGTGGCAGCTCAGGAGGAATTACTCTTCGCCGTGGTCAAAGCCAACGCCAATGACAGGTGCAAGCAGGTGTTGAGGGGTCTTCCATTTGACCCGCCACCCACCATGGACCTGATGATCGAGGCCTCTGTAAAGCTAGCCACAGACGATGGAGTTCCAACAAGTAGTAAAAGGGGAGTGGTGGGAGCACTGTCCAACCACATCAGGTGCTATAACTGTGGGGGACAAGGGCACTGGGCCAGAGATTGTCAACGGCTGAAAGGACCAGGCCACCAGACTGGGACTGAGACTGCAGGATGTCGGTCCTGCCAGCACCACCAGCATCCAGCACAGCAGGGGAACGCGTAGCGGCCGTGTGCGAGGATAAAAATCGGATACCCGCTCCCTTCGGAACGTCTTTGGGCTCTGATAAACCTGGTGTGCCCTGCTGTTATTGCTGGGAGAAATCATCTACTACTCCTGAACAACAACAACTTCAAATGTTAACAATAAAGCCCACTCATGTCAACAGTAGGGCTCCGAGGACAATCCCTCTTGCAATACAGGGAACACTAGACTTGGCTTCCAGTTTTCTCATAATAGGGGATCCAAATAAGGGGTCAGATAACATCTTTGTCTCGCCTGTTGTCCAAGATTTGAACCCCCGGGGGGAAACTGCTATTACTATTCAATGTATTAACCCCCCAATGTTTTTTCCAAAGGACACCATTATGGCACAGGCGATAGAGATCCTGAAGGACTTTCCTGAGTCCACCAGGACACCATCCATATTCTGGACAAGGATGGTTGGATGGGACAAACCTACCATCAGTTGCCAACTCCGCCGTGGAGATACTACCATCACCCTGCCTAGTATGGTGGACACTGGGGCCAATATAACAATGATATCATCATCGGAATGGCCCCAGGATTGGAACATACATCCGGCAGGTGGGAGCCTCATGGGGATAGGAGGGGAAACAGCCTCCATGGTAAGTGTGGATAACATCAGCATCGAGGGCCCGGATGGCCGAGTAGCGACCGTCCGGCCGTATGTGGTACCATCAGGGTTTACCCTCTGGGGCAGGGACACCTTGTCTCAATGGGGGACTCACATAGAGATTCCATGACGCCGGGATTTTTGATCGGGGCCACTGAGGAGCGCACCCCCCAGAAATTAACTTGGAAAATGGATAATCCTATCTGGGTGGACCAGTGGCCCCTATCCCCGCAAAAACTATGCGCTCTCGAGTCCCTTCTGGAAGAGCAGCTGGCCAAGGGCCACATTGAACCATCGAACAGCCCTTGGAATTCCCCTGTC
This sequence comes from Ptilonorhynchus violaceus, assembly GCA_013397565.1. Lineage (NCBI taxonomy): Eukaryota > Metazoa > Chordata > Aves > Passeriformes > Ptilonorhynchidae > Ptilonorhynchus > Ptilonorhynchus violaceus. The sequence continues at coordinate 5,055 of VZRJ01012585.1, read as the reverse complement.
TTTGTCCTGTGTAAGCTGGGCAGGGACAGGTGGAGGCTCCTCCACTACCTCTGTAAAATCAACGAGGCCATTGAGGATATGAGTCCCCTGCAACCAGGTATGCCCTTTCCCTCAATGCTTCTGTGCCATTGGAGGCTGACAGTCATAGATACCAAGGACTGCTTTTTCCATATTCCCCCTGATTCCCGGGATGCTCTGCGCTTTGCCTTTTCCATCCCACCCATCAACCGGCAGGCCCCCATGCAGAGGTACCACTGGTGAGTCCTACTCCAAGGGATGAAGAACTCTCCCACGATATGCCAGTGGTATGTGGCAAAGGTCCTGTCCCCCATCTGGAAGGAATTTCCTTCGCCCATCATCTTTGATTATATGGATGATGTCTTGGTGTGTGCACCCATGGAAATGTTGGTGCATAAGACTCTGAAAGAGGTGGTATGGGCCATTGAGGATGCGGGCTTTGAAATTCAACCAGACAAGATCCAACGTGCCTGCCCCTGCACCTACCTCGGGCTCCACATTGGGGAGAGGACTGTTACCCCCCAGCAAGTAACCATCGGGGATAACCCGAGGACCCTTCGGGACCTCCACCAATTGTGTGGATCTATTAATTGGGTGCGTCCCTGGCTGGGGGTTACCACCGAAGACCTAGCTCCTCTCTTCAAACTTTTGGAGAGGGGCGAGGAGCTGGACTCTCCCCGTACCCTCACTGCAGAAGCCTGGGAGGCCTTGGGCAAGGTACAGAAAGCCCTGTCCTCTCAACAGGCCCACCGGTGCCACCCAAAGTTGCCTTTTAATTTCATCATCTTGGGCAACTTGCCCCACAAATACAGACTGATCTTCCAACGGGACTCTGCGCAGAAAGATCCTTTCTTGATCATAGAGTGGGTCTTCTTGCCGTATAAGCTGTCCAAAACTATTACGAGGACACAAGAGCTGATGGCACAGCTTATCATGCATGCCAGGGCCTGCCTCCGCACCCTCGCAGGATGCAATTTTGAATGCATTCACGTACCATTGGAGAGTGTTGGAGAGTTGGAACATCTAATGCAATATAACAAAAACCTAGAGTATGCCCTTGACAGCTATTCTGGCAGAATTTCAGTGCATAACCCAAAACACCAGTTATTTAATTGGGCTTTCAAATTAATACCAAAAGACATGCAAAGTCAGAAACCGCTCAAAGGCTTGATGGTTTATACGGACGGCTCAGGAAGATCCGACAGGTTAGTAATGACTTGGAGGGATCCCCAGACTCATCAATGGGAAGATGATGTCAAAATAGTTGAGGGGTCACTGCAGATTGCGGAACTTGCAGCCGTAGTCAGGGCCTTTGAGAGATTTCCTGAACCTTTGAATTTGGTGACAGATTCAGCTTATGTTGCCGGAATAGTTGCTAGGGCAGAACATGCATTGTTAAAGGAAGTATCCAACCTCAACTTGGTGCGCTTGCTCTTGAGATAAGTCATTCTGCTTTCCCACCGAGAGCAACCGTTTTACATAATGTATACGAGGTCACACACTAGCCTGCCAGGTCCAATCGCCGAGGGCAACCGGAAGGTGGACGCCTTGGCAATGCTGGTTACCACTCCAGGCATCCCTGGCACATTCCAACAGGCAAAGCTGAGCCATCAGCTATACCACCAGAATGTGTCTGCCTTGATGCGGGCATGTTTAACCTTCCCCGTGATCAGGTGAAGGCCATTGTGGCCACACACCCCCAATGTCAAAAATACCAGCTGCCATCGCTGGGCTACGGGGTCAACCCTAGAAGGTTGAACTAGTGCGAGCTATGGCAGACTGATGTGACTGACATTCCCGAGTTTGGCAGACTTAAATATGTACACGTTTCCCTTGACACTTTTTCGGGGGCGGTTTTTGCCTCAGCGCACACCAGGGAGAAGGCGAAGGATGTCATCACGCACTTTCACCTTCCATTTGCCACCCTCGGTGTGCCTGCCAAGATGAAAACCGACAATGGCCCAGCATACATTTCACAAAGGCTGTTGGGAGTTTTTTGATAAGTGGGGGATTAAATACTCCACAGGAATACCCCACTCCCCCACGGGACAGATGATGGTAGAGGGGGCCCATCAAAACATTAAAAGGGTCCTTGGTCAACAGCGGTGGGGGACAGAGACCAGTCTGCCCGTTGTGTGGCTCTGTAAGGCTTTGTTTATGATAAATTTTTTGAATAATTCATTTGAAGAGCTGACCCCCCCTGTATACCAGCATTTTGCAAATTCGGCCAATTCCAAACTAAAGGAAAACCCGCCGGTATTGATCCAGGGACCCCGAGAGTTATCAAATTATGGGCCCCTACCCACTTGTCACTTGGGGGAGCGGGTACGCCTGTATCTCCACCCTGGCAGGACCCCGCTGGGTACCTGCAAGGAGTGTAAAACTCCACCTGGCCCGCCTGGAGCTGTTACCTTCACCACCCCCTGAGGGGAATAGACGAGGCAAAGATGTTCCTGATGAGACCACGGAAGCCTGGAGGAGAAGAAAGCGTCGGGATGATGGCCGCAGCGATAATGAGGATGCTGCAGCCCCAGTGCTTCCTCCCCCAGACTGTCTGTCGTTTACCTTATGTGCTTCCCGTCGTCAAGGCCTGACCTTTGTTTGAGCCTCACCTGAGTTCCTGTCCTTCCCCCGTCATCCCCCTATTTACCCCACTTACGGGAGAGGATGAAGGGAGAACACCATAAGGACTGTTGAATTAATTTCTATTTGAGTAACAATTATTTTCTGTTTGCGTTATAGATACACCCACCCACAACCCACCAGACAGCCATGGATATCTCCCATCGTGGTCTCAGCTTTCTGCTCCTGATTATGATCTTCTGGGCTATAATACCATCGTGGCGTGGATCCCTCAGCCCAAGAAAAACATTCGGGTCACCCTGGCCGAAGGACTCCGGCAAGAACATCTACGCCTCTCGATGGCGGCAGTGAGCAACCCCTTTTCTATCTGCCTGGTTGGGATCCTGCTTGAAACATCTGACTACCCCTTAATGTTAGGCCCAAATCCACCCCGATCTTCCCTGGATTTCTGGGACATGTGGGCGCGGAGCCTATCGCCGATGGACGAGGAACCCCAGGAATTGGAGTTGTTGGGGTCCTCCCCCTTCCCATACTGTTTATATTTCTTTTATAATGCTCCCTCTGCCCGAGGTTATAAATTTGTCAACCCCACCAATAAAATTTACACGTCCCAGAATAGGAGCAATCATACTACTTCAACATTTTCCGCGTCCACTGCTCATCCCAAGGCCATAAGGAAATGTCTCTTCCTGATCTGCGGAGATCAGGCATGCGCTGGGATCCCATCCCGTCTTCGAGGAGGGCCATGCACACTAGGCCAGCTTTCCTTGCTGGCACCCAATCGAACCCAAATTCTTGATTGGCAGAAAGATACAAAATTGGCACGCCAAAAAAGAACCACCCAAAATTTGGAATCAAATTGTAACTTGGAAATTACTGATTGGTCTCACACTAAGAAAATGAAGATCTCAGTGTTCCCGCCTTGGGTGGTGGCAGCGAAGGCACTTGGGGACATCAGATGTATTGAGTGCTAGCTTGGAAAGCAAGCCAATTTAACATCAAAGGCTTTGGCCAAGCTCCTCGAAGATGAGGAGGTAACCAGGCGAACAACGCTCAAAAACCGCGCCACCATCGACTTTCTTCTACTTGCGCACAGCCATGAGTGTGAAGATTTTGAGGGACTTCGCTGTTTTAATCTATCCACCCATAGCAAATCCATCCACGCCACTATTAAGGAGATCTGCAAGCAAGTTAACAGCATCAAGCAAGAAGCTGAAGACTGACTGGACCACATCTTCAAGAACTGGGGGTTGTCTGGGTGGGCTGGTTCCATTATTAAGTCAGTTTGTGGGTTGTGTTTGTTATTTTTCTTATAGTGACCGTACTAAGTTGCTTCAAAACAATTTTCCTTAAGACTGTGGGTAGCTCTTCCTTTTTAAACAGAAAAGGGGGAGATTTTGGGGTGGCTGTTGCCACCACCCAGACTACTGACAGGCCACAAGCCCAAGCCTCAGATGCAAACCCATGGTGGGCCGATTCGGATGCTTGACTCTCCCCCTATTAGTTAGAGCTAGCACCCACAAGTCTTCGTGTTACTGGTTCTGTTACCACTGGTTCATTGTTTTCCCACCCAGTTTTATGTATTACTCTTTTAATATGTATGACCTCATTAATATGTATGTGTTCTAGAAAGTTCTGTGTTCCTCGATGACCCATTGGTCCTCCCCTCTCCATTCCCTCCTACCTTACCCCTGGTTGGTCTGCTTGTAGTTTCCCCTCCCCTTTGCTTTTCCCTGATTGGTTGGACTTACCCCTATAAAACCCTGGACCCTCCCCTTGTAACCGTCTTTCGTCTCTGGACCCTCTGTGTGAATAAACTCCTCAGAATCTATACAGAAGACCCCTTCCAGTCCTTTTATCTCTGGCATGCACGCGTGGATAAAAGCCTGTGGTACTTGAGCCGAAGATCGCTCCCGAGGTTAGTGGGTGTGTGCGTTGTGGCACACAGCGCCCCCACCACAGTTGCTGGCTGCAAGTGGAAGGAGTAGCAGGGNTGAACTTGGTTCATTATTAGCTAATTGTAATATTAATGCACACTTCCATCCCAAAGTTACCTGCCTTCAAGGTACAACCCCCCCTCACTTAGCATGTGCTCTACATTTCGTTGACTACATCTTTTAGAGAGACACAAGAGAATTTTACACCAATCAGTAACAAAGGTATGTATGACTGGAGTCACTCAAGCACCACCTAAATATGAAGAAAGCGTATAAACTTAAGTAGAGAATGGGGTAAGTTAGGGAAAACTCCATCATAACTCCTGAGATCAGTCGACGGGTTGAACCTGTCTTCTTTCCTGTAGGGACATCTGTTGGGTGAGAACCACACTCTATGTGTGCTGAATACTTTTATTGGAGATTAGGGCTTGTCTGTGTATTGCTTTGAATAAAATTTTGCAGTCAGATACTATCACCAGCAATCCCCAAACCTTAACCTGTTGTCAAGGGTTAACCT
>VZRJ01012579.1:330695-455799 GCA_013397565.1 Ptilonorhynchus violaceus | reverse complement strand
TCCGAGCACGCTGCAACACTTAGAACCAATGAAGCAAGCAAAAAAGAGAAGTGAGATTATTGTCTAAGACTGTGGCAGTGAAGTTTTATAGCTACTTATGAGGAAGAAGAATCCAGGCCTCCTAGGCACATCAATCTAGCATGAACAGAAACTGGAGAGCTTTGATGAGAGAAAAGTCTGGACAACTCAACAGAAAAATGAGAGAAGCACCACATAATACGATACAGTCTTGTGAGGGCCTAGAATCTTCTGTTGAACCCTCCTACAATTTTTGTCAATGCCTTTGTGATACCTTGGGGACACAAAAAATCATAAATTATTGCCTCTTCTTAATAAGGCATACTAGATATTGCTTATAACCTCAATAAGCATTTTTGTTGCCATAGGTAAGTAAGGAATTAATAGAGCAACTACAGGGAAGGGAGGGATTTATTCTAATACAACTCATACATTCACATTCATTCACATATTTCATATATTCACTCTACACGTGAATGTATGAAAGTCCAATCCTGAATTACTGCTATTTCAAAACAGTGCCTGTTGTAATAAACTGGGAGGATTTTGGGACCCCGCAGTCTTCCTGAAAGCGTGGCACATGTCCGGCGGTGCTGTGACACGTTCGGCAGTGCACACACACACACACACACACACACACACGCGTACTTAGTTGAGGCAAAGAGTCAGAGGGGTTCTCCTTATGTGTTCCACAAAATAGGTTTATTCCATGAATTGTCAGGGAAGGAGAGCAACTCGGAACAAAGGAGGGTTCAGGGTTTTATCCCAGGGGCAGGGGAGACGGAGAGAACAACATGGACCAATGGGTTGAGGGTCAGGGGGCGGAGAGAAGGCAGGGTAATACAACTTCAACCAATAGGGGCGAACGAGGGGAGGAGTAGGGGACAGGAATAAATGGGATGCCTGTGTAAGGGAGAACACTCTAGAACTGAACCTTATAAGGGAACAAGGAGTAACGGGTTGCTTGGTCACTCTTGTGGCTGGCCCAAACACTCGCAGCATTCTCTGCTGCAGGCTCAGCCACCTCCACAAGTGCCAAAACGGGGGAGCTGACATTGTCTCTCAATAACAAGGGTCAGTAGGGAGACAGACAAAGATGAGCTTGTTGGAGAGAAGACATTTTACCTATGGTAAAATTTCCTAAGAAGACAAATGCATAATCAGGAAGGCTAGCGTGTAAGTGAAAATTTTCCAGTGTATCACAAAATGTGTGAATATGACATGTATCAATATCTCAGGGAACATTCACTTGGCAGTGATGCCTGAGAAGGGTAAGCTGCAGTTAAATGGAAGAAAGTATTTCAAAAACAAAGCTGTCTGCTGCCGTTTTTCTTTGCCCATGTGGCACTGGTAAAAACCGGGATTATGGCAGGATTACACAGCAGGATAGGCAGAGGAACACTGGTGATTCTGCTTTCTCATAATTAATTGAAAGAGGCACTGTGATCTTCTGGGCACAAAAAGAAGAATATTCTTCTGGCAGGCTGCCCCTCTCCCTAACCCACAACTGCCTAAGGTTTTGCCTGTCTCTACTCTTTGCAGAAAAGTCTGCTAGTTCCAGCAGCGGATGCACAGAGTCTTGGCTGCCAGGTGGGGACAATCAGAATATCAATCATAGCCAATTAATCTCTTTTGGACATTTCTGAGCTTGGAGACTATTTTAACAGAAGAGGAGGCTTGTTTACAGTCTCCAGGCTTTTCTAGTTCTGGGAAACAAGCTGTGTGCCATAGCCTTTAAAGATCACAGCTATATATTTATGAAATAAAAAAACAGTGTCTAACTAAATGTTAATCAGAAAGTTTTGAGTTCCATCCTAGCTTGCAGATTTTATGATGGATGATGACTACTTCCTTTATTAAAAGCCATCCTTCCTTTCCCTAAATCACTTAGCTCTGCTTGTTGGTGGAGAGTTGCAGCTGTACAGGCAATGCAACGATTTTGCATTTGATGTTGGACATTCATCTTTTTACATAGACTCCTGTCACTTGTTCTGCCAAAATCTTTAGCAGAATAAATTTTCCAAGAGCGTCATGTTATAAAACCTTGAGCAAAACAGAAGGCGGTGGAGGAAGAAAAGTGTTGGATTGAAATAGATATTAAGAAAGCTCTAGCTTGTGATCTTTGATTGATTAGGAGACTATCAATTTCTGATCCTTCTTTCTCAATAAATTTGATGCCTGCCTTTCCCAGGGAACAGGATACATTTGTTTGGGTTCTTTTTTTTTTTTGCCGATTCATAAAGAAAGCCTCTTCAACTGAATTTTAAATCACAATTTCAACAACTCCTTCAGGCTGAAAACACAGTCTCACCAGAGGACAATTAATTCCAGCTTGGATTTAGGGCTTTACTTTGCCTCTGCCAGACTGTCCAACCATCACTTTCCTTTTAACAACAGATGCAATACTGTTAATTTAAAGGACCATATTAAAGACAGAGCTATATATTTCAGCCAGACATTACTTGCATTACTCACAGCAAACTAGTGAAACAAAGATTTTTAAACATATAATTTAGTTTTCATTATTTAAACTATGGATTCATTTTTAGCATATCATCCATCTTAGACAACAAAACCCTGGTGATCAATTTTACATTGTTTCAGAATAATCCTCCTCTTGCCCAACATTTGTTCTCCTTTTTCCTATCGTGTTGGACATGAACTGAGAGAGTAACATGTTGCTGTTTATTTTTGATAAAGGATTTCAGTGTTTTGCAAGATGATATGCAAAATATATTATCAAGCTTATGATACAATTATCTAGGGGCACAGCAAAATTTTGAAGCAAATCTCTTGACACTTTTGAGAGTGTTCTTTCAGGACATGAGAAAACAAAATACCAGTCCTATAACAAAGTTTTTTCATATTAATTACACTACTCTAAGTTCTCACCTTGTTGGCTTGGCTATCAAAAATTTCAGAATCAGCTTAACATTCTTCTCAACACACTCTAAATCCAGCATCACATTTTGCAAAAAACATGGCACTAAAAATCTCCTAGAAAAAGGAGCAATACCTATATTTTTATATGTATATGTTCTTATGTATGTGTGAATGTTGGGAATTGATCAGTCCTGAATGCTTCCTTCCAACTGCAAAATTTTTTCCACCAGCAGAAGTCTGGCTATGGTACGAAAGAAGGAGATTAAATAAGTGGCAAACTATTCCAGTCTACTTCCTTTTTTACCACTTTTAGTTTCCAGGAGAATGGAAATGTGGCAACTGTATTAATTCTGATGCTAATTTAAAAAAAAAAGAAAAATGTAGTTATTTGAGATTGTGCAATGGAAATAAAGGTATCTCGAAAGCTGACTGGGTAATCTGGTGCAAAGTATAAACACATCCCATAAAATTCTTAAGTTAAAGAGAACATATACATAAATCAGGATGATCAGATTGGGTTGTTATTTTAAGCAATTTAGTAGATAGTATAGGCCTGCATGTAGTCATCCTTCTGTGCACTCTCTAATTTACCATGTAAACTTATGTTATCTAACATGAAAGTCTATCCCAAGCTGCCACATCCTCAGATTTAATGAAAGAATTGACAATAAAGTGAAACACAAAACATCCTTAAATGGATCTATGTATTTACAAGTTATTTATCTTCAAAATGGATTATGGCATTTTATGAAGCTTCTGGAAGATATACCACTAGATACTTATTTCTTTAATAATGCAAGTCCTCCCAGTAAAGAATGGGCTTCTCTCTCTCCATTTCACAATTTTACCCAGTATCTAACTTTCAAAACTGGACAAAATAAAAAATTTGAAAAAATTCCTGGAACAATGTCTAAACATGTTTTTATTTTTAGTATATTACACTGAGTGTATCTGAGGTTTCACAAATAAATTGCATTGTTACTGTAATCTCTGAAACGTTTGGCATTGTCCCAAACTTAATGAGACTCGAATATTTTTATCACATTATGGGCAGGAGTATTTTCAATAAATTTCATTTATTGTTATGTATGAGTCACAAATTATTATCAAATCCAAGTCTCCTATTTTTGATTAAAAGTTTGAAGGCAACTCATAATAAACAAATGTATGTTTTATTGCCTGTTGTCCTGAATGTGAATAACCTTGGGGGAGGAATAAAATTCTTTATTACAGAGACAATAATTTACTCAATCATCAAAAAAAATTAGTATATGAGCTTACTATACCAAATTATGTGTATATTATTGTCAGCTTCTCATGTTGCACATCTTTAATATATTGGAAAAAAATCTCTTATTTGTGTGATGAAATATTGATATTTTCTTTTAGCATTACATACTATTACAGGTCATATATCTATTTTAGGATAGAGATATGTTTCCTCCCTCTCTCTTTCCTTCAACATATAGTTGTGTACATGAACAGGAGGTCACACTAGTAGAAGATTTAACAAATTCTACAAATTAATTCAAAGCAGATACTTTTAAGGAAAATTGGATACTTAGGATTTTTAGTTTGATTTCTAATGTAAGTCAAAGATCTCACTCTAACAAATTCTTTAACAAGTACATAACTTCTGTATCTATTTCAAAATATTTTTTCAATAACAGAAAATTAACTTAATTGCTAGGCAAATTCTTCCATTAATTTATTTTTGCTATCTCAGTTTACTAGCTTCAGCTTTAAATAAGATATCCTCATGCCTTTTCTTTATGGATTGTCAGAAAAAATTACTATAAAGAAATTACTGTCCATGATCAAGTTGCTGTTTTTCCATCCTTGACAACTAAACTGCTAGAACTGTGCCCTATACCTTTAGGATTAAACTATTGGTGTTGCTAATAACTGACAAGAAGCATCAGCACTGAAGACTTTGCATGGTTTTGTCTGCCCTGGGGACTTCTGCTGTAGCAAGGCAAGTTCTGCCTGCTACTGGAGCTAAAAATCTCTCTTCTTTCCACACATGTTGAGCACAAATGCAGCTGTAGGTAGTAAAAATACCAATTCTATATTACAGCTAATAGCTGTGGACAACTATAGAGTTTGCAGCCCAGAACTTTTGCAGAGGTGGAGAACACTATTACCTCTTCTTTTTGTAGTGATTCTTCTTCAACTGGTACAAGCTGATCCATGCCTTTCACTCTTGTTTCTACTCTGGCACTACATCAGCAAGCTAAATATGTCAGCTTAACTTTTTCTATGGTCATGTCATGAACGACATCCAAGCACAAATCTGGCTAAAGAATATCCTCCTGGACACCCAGTACTATGTTGTGGATCCTGCAAAAATGACAGAAGGCTTCAGAAATGGGCGTTACAATGTTGATCATAAAGCCTGTTTGCTGTTCTTACTGCTGGTTTACATTCTGAAAGGCTTCACTTCCTGAGTGCATCGCTGCAGTGTCACTTCATGTAAACATTTGCACTCTGTGAATGGTGGGGAGCTTTAGCGAATGGCAGGGAGCACCGCATTTGAGTGGGAGGTGCTGCTGCAGTCCATGGAGTGCAAGTGCTGTGGTGTGCTGCTCCCACTGAACACTGTCTAGTGGATGCCAACGGTAAGTGCAGCACTGGCTGGGTTTCCCACGCAGCTTGGTGTGACAGAGCCTGCTGATCCATCACAGCTTGTCAGTGCTCTCACAGCATGCCTAATGAGGGGGTCTATGATAATGTGGAAGATAGGCTATTCCTTTCCCATCAATTGATCCTTGCACTTCTAGGTGATTTGTCTTTGATGTTTCTTGCAGCATCTTACAAAGCTGCAGGCTAAAAAGCCAACAAATTTTTCTTCCTTAACTTAGACGATGCCTGGAGTCAAACACTAAGACAAATATAATAACAAATGATGTCTACTTAGAAATCATACATTGGATACTAAGCAAAGGAAACAAAGCTTAATGTATTTCTGCTGAGATTTCCCTTTCTTTTCTTTTCTAATAATAATGGATTTTAGGAGAAATTTTTATGAAATCTAAATAAAATAATAATTTTGCAGATGTCAAAATCATGAGCAAAAGGAATGAAAAAATATTTGAAAGAGAAAAGTTAGAAACTAGAACTCACCAAAAGAAGTAATTTGCACACAGGCTTTCTGTTAGACTTGTAGATTTTATGCTTTACATGCCTCTACATGTAACTTTGGGTTCCAAGTAAAAATTAAGAAATAGTTTGACTTGCTCTTGCTTCTCAAAACCCATTCATTCCCAGGCATTAGCAAACTTCAACTTAAATGGAAAGTGATGATTCATATAGTGATGCCTAAAGTAGGCGTACCTGAAACAGAGACTGAGCAAAGTTAGTGAATAAAAGGTAGGAATTTATTGAAGGCCTTCAATTGGTACACCTTTCGGTAGTACAGAGCCTGTACTAGGCTGGACCCAAGATGGACCCTGATCACAAGTTTTCCCCACAGATATAGGTTTGGTACATTTGCATATCAGAAGTTAATTGTCCAATTACAGTTCCAGGTAATAAAGTAATATTCCCCCATTCACCCCCCTCCCAATTCACTTTTGTTTATACTTAGGCCTAGGGTGGTGACCTTAGTTCCCAGGCCTAGAAGGGATTGTTTTATCTAACCAGGATGTGAAGAGAGCTTACTTAGCACATAATATGGAGTTCAGAATTACACACTAGTACAGTGCAGGATTAGAAAAATCCAAAAGCTAATACTTAAGGCATTATAGTAGTTTTCTTCTCCCTTTAAAGCTATTGCAGCTGTGGGAATACAACATTTTTGATAGGACGAACACTGCTTTCAGAATTGGGTAAACCTAAAGAGTTTTTAGGTTTAGGTAGGAAATATGAATAACAAGCTTAGTTGTCCGTTTTGCTCAAAACTTTTTAACATCTCCCTCTACCCTTAAAATGGCTCAGGAATACAGTCAAGGAGTGCTAAAAATGTTTCTACCATATTTTTCCCATATATTCTGAAACTGATGGATCTTACCCCCAGGAAGAGAAATCACCTTTATTTTCACTAAGTCATCTCCACCATCTCAGCTGCTGCCAATCCTGGGCAACAGAAATGGTCTCTTTGCCATGTTTTTTCTGTCAGTGTAGATTCTACAAAGCCACTAATACAAGACACTAGCCTCTTCCACTGATGTCAGATCCTACTTCTCAAAGTCAATTTTGTCTTCTTAGATGCTGCTAGGTTCACTTCTAGAGTGGAATACCTAGGCAGAGGTCAGATCTTTCATTAGGAAACCCAGAAGAGAGCAAAGAATATTGATAGACTTCATTTTGTTTCCTAACAAAAAGGTTTCTTGCTTTAATTACTGTGCAATTTTCATTGGGAGTTCAATAGCCATTAGTTCTATATGATGTTTTAATAAGCTTGTCCTGGTTTGAAGGACAGGTGTCTGTCAAGGAAGGTGGGAAACCTCCCTTGAGTACAGGATGACCTTCCTCCCTCCTCCAAATTACTGTACCTTTGAAATTACAGGGCTCTCAGGCAAAGATGTGGTAAAAGGAATAACAGTTCTTTACCAGAGTTATATATATATATATATTTATATATATATATACACACATATATAAATATATAAAACAAGACAGTTGAACAGCAACCATAAGAGAACAGACAAACCACTTATCAGTTCCTGTCTGNGGGCAGCGATTGGTTACAGCGTAACTCTGTACCCTGCGCCGCTGCGGGACCCTCGGAGATGTCACAGGGTATCCGTGCTCTGGAGCCAGCCAGCGGGACGTGGCAGTGTAGCAGTGTTCCCGGAGTGAAACCGGCACTCGCTGCAGACACGACCATCCTCACTGAACGCCGACCCGAGAGAGCGAAACAACCCCGGTCTCCACCCACCTCTCACCCAAGTCTTGGGCAGTTTTCTCGCGATGCTCCAGCCTCTGGGGAAACAACCTACTTGCCAGTATTTCCAGGTCTTTGTTTTTCTGTAACTGGGGGAATTGTCCTGGCTCCTGGGCTGGGCAAGTGATCCCTTTTGTCTTTAAGTATCATCCATTCTGTATCATTAGCGTGGAATGCGGCTGGATAGATAACTCCCTTTTGTTCTTAAGTATCACCTATCAATTCCTGGCCAGCCCCTCCCCACCTACACATCCTGCCTAGTACCTGAGGGAAAGGAAACAAGTTTGATTTTTTTCTAACCCATAATAAAGCTATAAAAGGGTAAGATTTTAATTGCTAATTAGCAATAAACATTGATTTTTTTTTGCCTTGCTGCTCTTCCCAGGACAAGCCACACGGGCTCTTTAGCCAGGACTGTCAGCAATTAATTTCTAGTTGTTTCAGCTATTATCTCCTTCCCTACTCTCACATTTTTTTTCCACCATTCAGCTCTTGTTACAGCCTCCAGTTATAAACTGAAAAACTTCTAATATTGAAATTCGTATAGAGAGAAAAAGCTGCAATGGGGCCAAGAAGAATAGGAAACAGAAGTTGAAATAAAATACTAATGAGGGATAAGCATCAACAATCAAAATTCAACCTCAATTTTAGTAGTGACTTTTCAATAAAAGGGGTCTATAATCTCTGAACTGTGCCCAGCAACAAATATGTTAAATAAAAATGCCAAAAAATCCCCTCACATAAGGAAAAAAGAACACCAAAATCTGTCAATAATAGTTTTTAGAATAACAGTATTTTCAACTTGCTTGCCCCTGAATTTATTTAAATGCTAGTTTTTCTGACTGACATCAAGATACTGTGGACTTTTAACCTTACTGTTAAAGTTACATGTTTTAATTAAATGGAGAAAAAGTTGCTTTTCTGCAACTTTTGGGAATCACATTATTTTCAAATAAGTGTCCCCAAGGAAACAAAACATTTTCTTCTGCAGCATCTTCCTTTCTTATTTTTCAATTAAAAAAAAGTTATGTAATGGTGTTACCAGTATCAACTCGACAGATTATTTTAAAACTACAGATGTGCCATGAAGAATAGCATTACAAGAGAACAAGCTTTATGATAAAGACACGTTAAAAAGACAAATAATATAATTAAATTTTATTTTAAAATTTATGTTTTTAAGTGAGCATATATATTTAAGCATTTTTTTTTGTATTCTATTTTTACTTTCAGAAACAAAACCATGGTATAGTTCAAATCTGGAAATAAAACATTTCAAATTATCAAAATTTTTAGCAAAATGCAAATATTGACTTTCAGCTCACTTTTTCAGTTTCTCCTGGCTTCTGTTTAAGGAGGTTTTTCTCGTCTCACACCCTGTTCTAGGTCAAATCATTCCATGTTTCCCAAATTCCTGTTTTATAAAGTGAATACAATATTTACTTACTGTTCTTAACTCCCAAAGGAGTTTCTGTGGGTTAATTAGTTAATGTTTGGGTAGTACTTTGAAAATCTAAAGTGTTACATTAGTGCCAAGCGTTATTATTATGAAACCTATTAAAACCACAATGCATGATCAATTAGCTCAGATCAAAGGACATGTAGCTGCAAAGGATCTAATTAAAAGTTGATAAATAGAGTTATTGAAAGTAGCTGAACTTTGTACTACCTCACACTTAAAGTGCACAGAGACCTATTAGTCACCACCATGCCCTGTATTCCTCATGTCACAGACAGAACAGCCAAAGGTTTGAAAAAAGACAATATTTTCCATATTTGTTTATGGGCTTATTAAGCAGACTGAAAAGCCTTCCTCTGCAATATCTACAGGCCTTTATTTAAAGTGCAGTGTGAATGTGGCTAGACAAATAGGAAGAAATGCCTCTGAAATACCTAAATATAAGTTATAAATGATATTTTGACTACTCAGAAGGCCATTCTGTTTTCTTCTAAGTCTAAAACCTAAAGGCGGACACTCGCAAATTTAGTGACAGAGGTTTTAGTGACAGTATTCACTTATATTGTAGCATTTAGGTTAATATTGTCAGAAAATTTTCTTTGTGTAAATTAGGCCTTTCTTTTGCTTCATGGATAATAACATGGCTTAAGTAATATCCAGTGTCAAGAGTATAAAAAACAGAGAAGTGCTAAGAAAACTGATACTGGGATAGAGCAGAGTTCATCATTACTTGATATGTACAAGGATTCATCCTGCTCTTCCTGACCACACAAGGTTTCATCCTGAAAATTAGGATGCTTTTAAAAAAATGAAAGTGATGACAAATAAGGGAAGTGACTTGATAATCTTGTTTTTTTTTTTAAAAAATGTTTAATTTGTGTCTCTGGTGTGATTGATTGTAGGTAAAAAGTCACAGAGCATATGATTTGAGCACAAATGAATGGGTAAGATGAGAGACATATGTCCTCAATAATCACTTTCAATGTCTGGGATATCATTGCTGTAAAAAATTGTCTTTGATGTATCATCAGTATTTTCATGTAAGTTCTTACTTTTTTAACCTTTTTTTTTCAGTTTGTAGTGATTAATTTTGGAAAGATTATATGTCATTGTAGTGTATTTAATACAAAATTATGGATGCTTGTGGTATTCTATATCGCCTAGACGATCTGATGGTAACAATAATCCCATTTAAAGCAAGAGATTTAATTAAATAATCTCCTGATTTCCTTCCAACTAGCATTTGTAGAATTACTTTAAATTTAAAGTAAATGCTTTTTGTTAGAGTGAGAGAAGGCAACTTTTTCTCTAACTAAACAAAAGCAGTAGAGCAGTAGATAAATGGCATGAAATGTCAAGATAATTTACTCCGGTCAGTGGAACTATGAAAACTCACATAGCCATTGTGAGGTTCGTAATAGATACTGACTATTCATGACTTCACTGGAGGTCACCTATTGTTGTAAAGATGTAGTAATTTTTTGCCAAAAAAATATCCACAATTATGTAATATCTGTGGTAATGTCATGATCTGTATTTCTTATGTCATTTAACAGAATGCAAGGAACCATATTTAGACTAAATTATTATTATAATGGAATGAAGAAAGCACTATTCAAAAACTAAAACGTGTTCACAGAAAGACTCAAATAATACAGTTTACCAGCTGAAATATCCCTGGTTAAACCACCTAATGTTTTATGCTACCAATGCAGATTTTTTTCTGTTTTAGTCAGTTTTTAAATAGCTCAGATAAATGCTCTGCAATTAATCTATTTGAAATAATTCTTTTAAGGATTTTTTTCTTCTTCTCTACTCCAGTATTTACCAATAATATTCAGGGTATACATGCCTGCTTCTCATAAATCTGCAAAATAAAATGCTGTTGCTTGCTTGGCACGTGTGATCATCTCAGAAACTTCTCTAAGAAGCGTTATCTTGCTCTTCAATAGCAAGCTCGTTTCTTCTAAAGGAATAGTATTAATAACCATAACACTGCAGAAACAAGTAGCTTGTTTACTTTGTCAATAAAGTCAAAGTTTTCTTCAGGTCAAATATGTGGTTTTCCATATGTTGAGTTTCTTTGTCAACAGTGGGTGCTAAAAAAAAAATTAAAAAAAAGAGAGAAGTCTGAAGCAAAACTGGCAAATCTTTCCTGGCTTACAGCAACATCAAAATGACAGCCCAAGATCACATGATTCATCATCAGCCAACTGAAAATTCTGCAAATATTAGTCAAATATTCAGGAAAAAACCCTCAAACAACAAACAAAATATTTTAATGTTTCTATGAGGTTTTTTTTTTTCTTTTTTGTTTTCCTTGTAATAGCATTCGGAAATTTTTCAAGACCATTAAACTTATATCTAATTTTCATGGGGTTTTTGATGTTTTTCACTAACTAGTAATTGAAGAAACTGTACAAAATTTAAGCCAATTGATAATGTTTCCTTGAATCATCAGATATTAATGGATAGGATAGCAATTAAATTTAGTGGGGGTTTCCATTACACATTACTTCTCTGGGGTTTTTTTGGATCCTCCCATGTCCCACTCTTGATCACTATTTTTACATAACTGAATGAAATGAGCCATGATTTAGAAAATAGTGTAAAATCTCCACAGAAACCTGGATAAGTCATCAGATAGAGTCATGCAGAATGATCATGAGAATTCATTCAAAGAATGAATTCAATGACATTAAACTTAAATTGTAACCCAAAGAAACAAGGATATTAAAAGATAGTCAGATTGTGGTGTGCTCAGTACCTGTAGCTGGGATCAATGTTCCCAAAAAGCTCCATTCTTAATTAAATTCAAGGTAAAAGAACACACTCTTAAATGTTTTCTGTTTAGATTAGTTGATTTAGATTAGCAAAATCACATACAGCTATATTTATAAAAATTAACAATATTGAGCTATTGACCAATTTCAAAATATTGACCTTACTTTTAAAAAGGTATATAAAAGGTAACTGAATTCTCTTGAGTATTCAGTTGTGTTAAGAGTGATTGAAGGTCTCTTTCATAAAATCTGATCTAAATGCTGACAATAATAGATGCAGAGATTGTTTTCAGTAACACTATGAATCACATCTGCAGATGGAAATCATTTTGCTTTCTTTTTATTAAAAACAATTTTAATAGCTGCCAAAAAACCAAATAAGAAAAAAATAAATTCAGACATATGTATACCCTGTAACTTAGATGTGAGAATGAAAAATTAGTAATAGCAGCTGGAGCATTCTTTGATTATAAGATAAAATAACAATTGTTTTTCTATTTGCCTTAATCATGTCATCTCATATCATTACACCATTTTTCTATATTGTGTTCTTCCTTTATACCTTAAAAATAGAAAGCAGAAATTACGTAAAAATGTTATAGACCTTTGTTTGAATTTTCTACTTCTTCTTTATTTAAATTTCAGTTGGTTCATAAATTTCATTTTATGAACCAATTTTTTTCAAAAAGTGGAACATCAATCCACTATGTCCATAGTGTGATAGTTCATCTGCTGTATGTACAAACATACAGCAGTAACAATATACAACTGACATAGCTATACAGGGATCAGAGTAAATGTTAAGACCTCCCGTCCAAGTGAAGGACTCCAAAAATCCCTGCTCAGCTACTGCAGAACTGAGGTGGCACCTTAGCACCAGTGGTCTTCATCATTTATGGTCCTCCCTCATCTCAGTCTCTCTGGTGACAAGAATATGACCATATAGTTTGAGAACCGCAACACAGTGCATGTTTCCAGCCTCATCTGATTCATACCAATAGGGATTTACAGAATGTGTTTACGGTTCCATTTTCCTTCATATATTGCTAGAAGGAAATGGAAGGTGGCAGGTTAGGTTGTAGTTAAGCACTCATGCCAGGACAGGAAAACCCAGGTTTTGGTCTATACATAAGAGACATCAGGCTCCCTACAACCACAACTGCCACAAGTGAAGCATATAAAGTGCTGTAGGCTGGTTTTGCTGAAAAGCGGGGTGGAGAGAGAGAAACTGCCTGTGTCTTTACCTGTTTTTGTTGAAGTTGTGTTCCTATGAAGAAAAGAGTCCTTGAGGCATAACTGAAGCCTTGTGACTCAATGGGGCACAGAGTTGCTTTCCAGCAGGTCAGCCCCCAGCTTGTGCTGGTGTGTGAGGTCTGCATATGTCTGTTGAATTTCAGAATTTTCTGCTCTGCCCGTCTCTCCAGCCTGTCAGGATCCTTCTGAATGGCAGCACGGCACTCTGGACTGAACAATTCACAAACACTTTCAAGGCTGTTCTTTCCAAGCTCCAGATCCGCAGTTTTGACTAAAGGCTGGACTCCTTCCTATAAATTGATGGTCTTCTCTGGAAATGAAACCCGGATGAATTCATAGTTTTCTTCGAGGCAAATCGGCCCTTTGTATTAGCATTAATTAACTGAGTCTCACTATATCACTCTGCAGCAGACTAGTTTTCCTGTCAACTAATGTTGATATGAAAGCTTAGATAATTAACCGTAAGTCAAGAATTTTTGCATCCTTTATAGGAATATGTTTTTTAAAAAGTGCATGTGTTTATATAGGCACACACTTTTTTTAAAATTCAGGAGAAGACCGGTTAAGGCTGCTATATAATGAGCAATCATGCCAACAATAAATCAAATTTCTTTATAATTTGTATGATGATGTACTATAAATTATACATGCAGGATCAATAATTGGCAATAAAATATCAAGCGATAATTCTTCAACTTTCATGGCCAGACTACACATACTTAGGTAAAAATAGAACTTAAGTTTTAGTTTTTACTACATAAGAAAATTTACTACATTTACTACATAAGAAAAAAAAAATTAGTTAGGGGTCTGGCCATTAGAACAATCTAAAACACTCCCAGGAAAACGAGAAAGCTTTTTGAGTGGGATGCATGTAAGCATTTAGACCAATTTCAGGAATGCAAGGATATCACACCTGCTTTACATCACCACTAGAGAATGGTACAGAACCAAGGAAAAATCTGTTAATCTGCCAGACCAATCTAAAAGCGGTGATTACAGTAAGGCATTTGAAATGGTAATACATGCCTTCGTTGAGGCAGCTGCATATTGTATATAACTTCTGAATACTTATAAAAGTTCTCCAGTGGAGCACAGATTCATAAGCAAGGAACAGTTAGGAGAGAAAAATGCAGAATGAGATAACTGATCTTCATCTGATGCCAAAGAGATTTTTGCTTTTATGCTTTTTATATTAGTAGTATTTTTGCTTTCATACTTTTTATATATTAGTAGCCCTGTAATCCTGTAGCCCTGTAGCCTTTACCCTATAACCTTGTAAATTCCTAGCTAGCAAATTCCCTATCCCTATCTCATAGTCAAAATAGGATTTCTATGTCACTTTATCACCACTAGTGTTCTGGGGACCAGGGACATCTCTCCATCCTATGTCTCCTAAAAGCCAAAACAACATTAGAGCTAGCAGTGTTAGGAGGGTTCAGTTGGAGGTTGAACCAAGGGGGGAATTACCTCATTAACCGTATTTCTAATTTGGAGATTTTTGTCTACTATGCTAATTTGCTAAAACCCTATGATAGTAGAAGCTTGAGCGCGCGGACACACACACCCTTTTTACCCTTTTATCCTTTCTGTACAACTTACACTTGCTTGTGCCGCTGCAGGGATTTGGGCCCCTCTCGCGTGTGTGGCTGATCCCGGGGGTACCCTGGGACAGGTTTTGCTTCCTCCATACCTCAAAATAAATTTTCACTTTTTCTTACCCTCTTATCCAGCCTCAGCCTCCGCTTTTCAAACATATAAGGCAACACACTTCCAGAATTTTTGTAAGGTGGAAAATCTATTATGAATTCTCATCTCACTTTCTTTTTCTACATATCGCATGAATTGCCCTTCTCTAAAATCTGGAGGAATTTCCTAAGCTACAAGGGACAGACCAAGTCCACTGATCTTACATTTGAATGGTAGTGTTCTGGAAAGAAAGATATAATGGGGAAAGTCCAGGGTTTAATGTAAAGTTTGCATTTGATAGAAATGGCAGTTTGAAGAGAATTCCTAAGGTCTGCATGAGCCTTCTCAATTAGGCACAGTTTCTTCATTGAAGTTCTTGAAAACAAATTATTCCTCTTAGATGTAATTAAATTTGTTTCACAATTTTTGCTTCCTTTGTAGTATTTTTAGTTCTTTCAAATAGCACAACGTATCAGTTGGTTACTATTCGTCAGTAGCTTAAAGCAAGTTGAATGGCATCTTTGAGCAGAGCCTTTTAAAATTTTGGCTAAATCACTGTGAACTGATTTTGGCTGGAGTATTACCAAACTATTTAATAACTATTATAAGTATTTTAAAATCATGATAATTTCTAGTCTTACTAGGTAAGATTAACCTCTTTTATTAGACAAAAATCATGCCTACAATTTGATACAAAAGATATAATGAACATTATTGTCAGAGACATAAGCTTCATTCATCATATCAAGAAACGTTAATTTTTAAATAGCATTATTTTCAATTCTTTTGCTTTTTTTGAGCATCTAAATCCACAGAGCAATCAGAAAACATTCCAAAACATGGGGTTACAGCAAATGGAAGTGGGTGAATAACCAGATAGAATTCTTATTGATTTCAACAGGTATAACCAGAATAATACATATTTCTAACCAGATTCTAATAGTTCAAGGTTAATACATAGTAACAAAAATGGAAATATTCTTTTCACAAATCATCTGCTAACTTATCAAATTTTTGCCAGTATCACTTTTTACTTTTGATCAATTTCTTTATCAATGAATTCCAATAAGAAAACCCCTTTGATGTCTGAAGATTGCTGTTGATCACCATAATGTTGATATGAAATAGCATTTTTGTCTGGCTTCACAGAATCGACAGTAACAAATTAAGCACATAATATGTCATGACTAGTAAAAAAATAAATGTAAGGAATATATTCTCAAAGGAGGTCTGCCTAAAACAGTAGTGCCTCTGCAATCTCCCACTATAGGGCTAACATATACCAGTTTTCCATAGGTATATCTCCTTTTCTACCTTTAAATTTTGCCAAAGTAAAATTTAATTTTTTTTAAGTTTTGTGAGAGTAGCAGATGCTTGTGTCAGAGCTATGAAACTGATTCTGACTAAGCTGTCATACTTTTGGAAATTGTCAGAGTACACAGTGCTGAGCAGAAGAGTATAAGCAAAATGATTTTGACACTTCCTGAAAACATCTGAATTTTTTTTACAAGTGTTGATTTATGCATACACAGTAAATATAACACACTTTAGGAAATATTGGATTTACGTCAAATTCAGCACAGTTACTCATTTACTTTCTGGGGGAAAAAACTCTGTCATCCTAATCCAAGTAGGTAGGCACTATGAGAGACAGGGAGCAGGTGAATAAATTAAGATACAGGTCATTAAATATCCTCATCTGCTTATGTACAGGAAAAAACTCTGTCATTAAATAGGACTGTTCTCTGTAGATCTCAGATACAGGCAAGTTTGTGCTCTGACTTTTCTGTTTTCAGCTAAGGGTGTAGACTTTTACAAAGCTTTTGGATTTCTGACCACTCTGTAATATACTTTGAGGCCAAAGGAAGACTCAGCTAGCAGAGACATAGCAGCCACACAGTGAAGGCTCAGAGCACTTCTGCTGCTGGTTGCATGGGGATGCCTGAAGATAGGGCAGTGACAGTACCAGTACAGCACAGGGCATGTTATTGTCATTGACTGGTGCAAATGTCTGTGGCACAGAGGAGATCTCTGATGGGGAGGACACCTGTGTCCAGGTCTGGGACTAGAAAGAAGATTTTTGCCTCTCCTGCAGCCAGGGCAGCAGGGGCCTGAGTAACCAGGTAAAAGAACTGCAGGAGGAGGTGACCAAAAGCATGGGTTCCCGATAACAGGATTAAAAGCAAAAACCACACTCATCTTTAAGAAGGAAAAGGAGGATCCTGGTAACTGCAGTCAGACAAATTTCAGTCTCTATGAAGGTTATAGAGGGAATCCTCTTAGAAGTTATTTCTATGCACGTTGAGGACAAGAAGACAGTTAGGAATGGACAAGATGGGTTTAGCACAAACTGATCATGTTCAAGTAACCTGATAGCCTTATATGATGAGATAACTGGTTTTGTGGACAAGAGAAGAGTGGTGAATTTTTTACATCTTTAGTAAGTCTTCTGTAGGCTCCTTATCACCAAATTGATGAGATACTGACTGGATAACTGGATTACAAAGCGGGTTGGAATACTTGGAGTGGCTTGACTGCTTGGTTTAAAGTGTTGTGATCACTGGTGCAAAGTCTAGCTGGCAGCCAGTAATAAATAGCATCCATCAGAGATTCATGTCTTCATTACTTCACTACAGTGAAGTGCACTTTCAACAAATTTGCAGATGTCACCAAACTTGGGGTTGCAGGACTGTCAATATGAAGGACAGGGAAGCTATTCAGAATGGGCTGGAGGCATAGATTGAAAGCAACTTTGTGGAGTTCAACAATCCAGATGCAAAGGAACTTGACAGAATAGGACATGGTGGTCCTCGTGGACACCAAGTTCAACATGAACCAGCAATTTGCTCTTACAGATAGACAGTGGTGTCCTGGGCTGCATTAGAGAAAGTATTGCCAGGAAGTGGAGGGAGGGTAACCCTTCCCCTCTATTCTGAACTGGTGAGGCCACACCTGGACTATTGTGTCAAGTTCCGGAATCCTCTGTGCAGGAAAGATGTGGACATGCTGGAGAGAGTCCAGTGAAGGGCCACAAGGATGATGAATGGACTGGAGCATCTCTCCTATGAAGAAAGGCTGTGAGAGAACTGGGACTGTTCAGCCTGGAGAAATGAAATATCATGAGGGACTTGATCACTATATATAAATACCTGAAGGACAGAGTGTAAAGAGGATGGAGTCAGGCTCTTTTCACTGTTGCTCAGTGAAAGACCCAGAGGCAATGGACACACACTAAAACAAGGAGGTTGCCTCTGAGCATCAGGAAACTCTTTTTCATTGTGAGGGTGGTCAAACCCTGGAACAAGTTGCCCAGGGAGGCTGTGAATTCTCTCTTCTTGGAAATACTCAAAAACCATCTGGACACAATGCTGGAAAAACAGCTCTAAATGGCAAAGCTTGAGAAGAGACGTTGGATCAGGTGACCTCCAGAGGTCCTTTCATAGAATCATCAAGGTTGGAAGAGGCCTTCAAGATGATCTGTACCAACCAACAACCTAGCACCAACATAATCACTCCTAAACCATATCCCTGAGTGCCACATCCAGACATCTCTCAGACACTTCCAGAAATGGTAATCCACCACCTCCCTGGGCAACTTATTCCAATGCCTAAACATCCTCTCAGTGAAAAAAAAAAAATTCTAATATCTAATCTGGATCTCCCCTTTTGTAAATTAAGGTAATTTCTTCTCATCCTTTTACTTGAGACATGGCAGAAGAGACCGACCCCCACTTCACTACAGCCTCGTTTCAGGTCGTTGTAAAGAGCGACTTTTCAATCTCAACTACCCTGTGATTCTGTGAAAAGCAAATGTGAAGTCTTGCACCTGTAATGGAATAGCTCTACACACTAATACAATAGTGAGGGTCAATAATTTGGGAAGCAGCTCTGCAGAAAACAAGCCCAGGTCCTGTTGGACGAGGAGCTGAACATAAGATAGTAATGTGGCTTTGCAGCAACAAAGTCCACAAGCACCCTTGACTGTGTTAGTAATAATGGAGCCAGCAGGTAAGGGAAGTGAGCCTTCACTTCTTGGTGGCCAGGAGAGCACATATGGACTGTCATATCCATTTTTGGGCTCATTTTGAAATATTGACATGCCACAGTGAGACGCATGGAGGGCAACTGAGCTGGTCATGGCTGGAGCACGTGATCTATGAAGAGAAGTGGGGAAATAGGTTTGTTCAACCAAAAGAGAAGGGCCATGGGAGACCTTGTTGCTGTTGATTGGAAGATGGAGCCAGGCTCTTCTTGAATGTAAATAATGGTGATAAAACAAGAGGCCGCGAACACATTCTGGGACAAGATGAAATCACCATCATTAGTAGTGACAAAGACTCAACTGGACAGAGCCCTGGGAAATGTAATTTAATCAGACCTCCTCTGAGTAGTGAGTTGGGACTAGATGGCCTTCAGCAGTCCCTTCTAATTGGAGTTGTTCTATGAACCTCTGGTAAGATTTATTTTCTATTATATCAAGACATTTTTTTTCTAAAATAATTCTAAAAAAAACCAAAACAAATTGGGGAAGAACAGGAAAGGTAAGCAGGACAGGAAATAACATGCGAGTCCTCACATACATTTTTTGCTCCCAATGGCAGAAGGGAGATGTTTTTGTTTATGTGGTGAAGGTGGTAAGCAAAGATGGTAAGATATAGCTTATATGAAAAATAATATGGAAAATATAATGCCATAAGTGAAAAAGATTATGTTCAAAATTATCCTACAACATGGTAAATGATAAACATTTCCTTTTTGAATGAAAAGCATACTTATTTTTATCCAGTTTTAGGCTGTATAATCTTAGATGTAAAAGTAAAAAAAATATATTGTTTTTACCAAAAGAAATAAAGAAAATTACTCAAGTCCCTCCTAGCTTGACCCTTTCTCCTGAAATGCTATCAATGGCTAGAAAACTGATATACAATGCACACAAAATGTTTAGCTAAAAAATAAAAAGATGTCATAATGAAGGCAAAGCAATAATAAAATTTTGGCTATCCTTTTACACTGTTATACCTGTTTAACATCAATGCCTAAAAGTGGTCTAGTTACAACTGGGAGAAGAATCCATATATATATTTAATTATTCCAGCGCCTTAACTTAAAGATTGAAAAGACTCCTAGACTTTTCTGAAAGAAACCCCACCTTATTTGACACATACAGGAAAATCAATACTGGAAATTCCTGGGATTTTTTTTCGTTTAAGGTGAGATACAAGTGTAACTATCTCTTACAGCATATAAGTTTTTTCAGATTCCTAATACAGTGGAAGAAGAGAATTACTTTTCTTTCTCCTTTTTTCTTTTCTTTTCTTTTCTTTTCTTTTCTTTTCTTTTCTTTTCTTTTCTTTTCTTTTCTTTTCTTTTCTTTTCTTTTCTCTTTTCTTTTCTTTTCTTTTCTTTTCTTTTCTTTTCTTTTCTTTTCTTTTCTTTTCTTTTCTTTTCTTTTTTCTTTTCTCTTCTTTTCTTTTCTCTTGGTAACCTTTTAGAAAACAATTGTTCTTACTCAATAGCTTAGTAGCATCTGAGGAAAATAGGCAAGAAGGAGCCAGACTCATTGATAAGCAGGAACGCTCTGACTATAGACATTCACAGCCAGTTGGGATACAGACAGATTTTGTTATTCTAGGTATGAGTATCAGTACTGGCAAGTAAAATGATGTTGAATTCTCGTGTCCTGTACATCAAGAATAAGATACTAAGTCCGTTTTCTTACAGATTATAGTACTGGACTAAAAATAAAATTGATAAACAAATGAAATATTGTTTTAATAATTATAACTGTTGGGCATGTGTCTAGTGCCTCTTCCAAGCACTCTTCCAAGATTAAAAGGAATATTAGCCTAACTGTTATTCAGAAGAAAAGAAATTAAAGCAGTGTGCTTGACAAAGAACATATACAATCCAGAGAACCTCAGGAAAAGATGCCGGCTGATACATTGAATTCTCTGAAGGCAAGAGCTGTTGAAAATAAGACTACCACTAGAACTTCAATTTTAGTTCCTAAATATCGGAACAATGCAATAGGAACACTGGATATGGACTAATTACTAGCCCAGCCCTTCACAATAAATGAGTTTGATATGACTTCATTTTATTTGCAGTACAAGCCACTACAGAAAGATGAAATAATACTTTCTTAGTGTAGGGTAAAAAATCCTTTCCACTGAGGTCAAAGAAATAGCTACTTAAATAAGGATAGGCTTGGGTTTGATTGACAATTCATATCTTCAAGACTAACTAGGAAAACCCTCTGCATTACAGTAGTTCAATATCCGTTTTGAAAAACATTGCAAGGTGGTTTATATGATATAAATTGTTTAACTGTACGATATTACTAGCAGTTAATAGTACCCAGGTAAAAAGGTAACAAACAAGTGTAAAGATGCTTTCATTAGGCATCAAATGTGCAGTGAATGGATAATAATCAAGGATCGTTTGTTAGGCCGAAGGTCAGACATGCCATGAAGACTACATATAATGAATGGAAATCTGATGTATGCATGAGTGATATTTGATTGCAATATCAATGTAACCCTTTTAACCATTATGTATGATGAAATAGAAAACAAAACAAGGATAGCTCTTAGTTTCACCATTATTACCCAAACAGAACCGCTATGCTTTAAATACCATTAGCATAAAGTTAACAATGTGAAAACATGCCAATTACCTCAAAACATATCTTCCCCAAGGGAACCTCTAACTCTGCTGAATCCAATGACAAAACTCCTGCTATCTCTCAGGTTGCTGAGTTTTCATGTTCTAGTACATATATGTATATTAGGGGTCCTGTCTTACTGTTATTTGTCAAAACACACCTGCATGATACCAGTTCTTGTTCCCATTCCAAACAGCATATGCAAGGGAGAAGGAAGCTTGGGTTGTTGCAATACATTTTTTGCATGCCATGGCATACAATGCACAGTGACTTTCAGACCATAGACTGACAGATTGGAAAAAAAAGTCTTATTTTCTGTGTGATCTTAATTGACCAGATGTAATCATCACTAAGAAACAACATGCACTGGGCACAACAGAACTATAGGTAAGCTGTGCTGAATTGGGTATAGTCCATGAGAAGCCTTGTCCTAGAAGAAACAATTTTGAAGGAAATAATACTAATGAAAAAGTTGAAAGAAATCTGTGAACATCCTTGAGTATATTCTCACCCACCAACTCATATTAAATATTTACAGCTGTTATAAATTGTTTAAACTGTGACCTTGATAGTGTAAACAGTTCCCTAGCAGTTTGCTATCAGACTTGGATTTTAGTAATGATGTTTATAGAACATTTTATTAAAGATATTAAAACTTCTAACAGCTAAGTGTGGAGAATGCATGCACAAAAAACCCCATAACACTAAACAGAGCATTACAAATGCATACTGGAAATCCGTTAATAAAGGGAACTAGGTATCTGCTTAAATTAAACATTTATCTTTCACTGCTGGGGGCAGAGGTTTATATCCAACACTAATGAGAAGAGCTAAACTATTGGCCTCATCAGTTGTTTGAATAAGCTGTTGTAAAATTAATTTGATGACCTCACTAGTTGTTTGTAAAACACACCTTTACAACAACATAAGCCGTAGTCCTCTTGCTATTGATGAAATTATTGATACTAATGGAAAATTCAATCTAAGTAATACAGGACTCATTGGCAACAGCCTCTGCGAAATATTACATTAACCCATGGAGATTGTTTTATAATTACACCTGTAAACCTGACTTCTTAGTAGAAACTGAGAAAAGGTGGTCTCTAAGTGGAGTTTAAACATGAAACTCTGATCCTGGAAGATGATGTGGAGTATAAAATCTTACCCTACTTTAGAACTTATTTGCAGCATTGGGATTGTACGAAGAAAAGAGACTGTTTTGAGGTATATATGCTGTAATATACTAGAATAGCTGGATTTCCCAAAACAGTAGAAAATACCTCAAGATAAGACACTGCAATATGTAGATTGCAACACCTGAGGCTTTCTCTCTCCTGTTCATAAACTCTTAGTAAAACTTGACAAAAAGTTCTGGCTAGTTATTAGTCTGTGGCCTATTTCCTGCATAATCACTTAATGCTGTGATAACTCCCTGAATCACCCTGTGAGGAACCTGATGCTCTTTGACAATTCTCATGTGACCCAAGTATCTCAGTCATGTCTTTCTGTCACAGCTCCCTAGGAATAGAAATAAATCACCAACTGCCTGATTTCCTGAAGGGCTAGCCAGGTACCTAAGTAACTGCCTTCCAAGGCAGCTGCAGATGTCTAATAGTTCAGAGAAATCAGAATTTTTTTTTCATTTCAACCTCCTTAGTCAAAATAAAGTACTGCTTAGGTGCTTTTT
Source organism: Ptilonorhynchus violaceus (assembly GCA_013397565.1). Taxonomy (NCBI): domain Eukaryota; kingdom Metazoa; phylum Chordata; class Aves; order Passeriformes; family Ptilonorhynchidae; genus Ptilonorhynchus; species Ptilonorhynchus violaceus. Next base: position 432,477 of record VZRJ01012579.1, on the reverse strand, counting down.
TTACTCAGTGAACTAGCATTAACACAAAGGTGAGTCATCATTATTGAGTTTTGGCTATCATGACTATTTAGTCATCTCTGCTATACCATCTTGGTTAACAGCTCATGCAGATTCTCCATTATAACAAAGAGACATTATTTTCCCTCTTGTCGCACTCAATAAATCTGTCCGCTCCCTAGCAAATATGTCTTGGCAGCAGTCCAATTGTGGGAGTCACTAACAAGATGGTACACCTGAGGTCAACCAAATCACTTTAATACAATAATCACATCTCAGCTTGGCAGTCCGTCACCTATCATTCTCCCCAAATGAACAAACAAAACTGCAGGAGAAAATACTCCTGGGCACCAGCTTCCACTGCAATGGTGGCAACAGCTGTTCCAGCAGATGCTTCTCATGTGATTCAACACCTGTGTTTTTGCATTGCATTTCTGCAGTGGGCCATATTAATAGATTTTTTCCATTTTTTCAAAATAAAATATCCATACATAAAATAAATGCTCAGAGGGATTTAGCAGAACTCTGTTTCTCTTGCTTAAAGGAAACCATCCAGTTGTAGAAAAGAGCCTAAAAGAGCCCTGAAAGTATTTATTAGTATAATCTCTGTATTTTATAACTTATGTGTGATGTAGATTTGAGACACCGCAGTCTTTCTGGTATCCTGTAAGTCTGAAAGACATATGGCAAAAAAAAGAGAGCTAGGCTAAGTTAACGTAGATGAGATAGGTACATATATGTATTTTAAAAATAAAACTCTGAAGAGCTTTGGATTTGGAGACACTTTGTTATTAGGACAAATAATTTCTTGCTTCCTGAATAGAACAATGGGCTTTTGTTACTTTATATACATGTTAAAAATGTAGGACAGTGACCCAGTTTTCTGCTAGAAGTTTATTAGGCCTTTCTATCTAGATACTTATAAAATTATGTGTGTATAAAAATCCTTAGTCCTCAAATGGTCTTGTACCACATGGAAATCCTTAGCCATGACTAAAAAAATCCACCCATTTGGAAATTTAATGATTTCAAAATATAAATTTTCAGAGTTGAACTCGATTTTCCTTATGGGTTCCTTCCAACTCAGGACAGTCAATGATTCTATGACTACATTCCATGTACTCAAGTCTATCAGAAAAAAAGGAAATACAGATAAATCATGCTCTTCCTTTCATCAGAAATGCCTCCTACATAACAATGCCAGAAGACAAAAAGAACGTTTTATAACCTCACTCATCTGTATTGGAACCGCCTCTTTGCCTACTACCCTCTCCTTTCCAGATAAGGTCATATCTCTAATGGACCCCTGGCAGCTTATGCATTTCACCACTGTTATAAAAAGCACCTGTTAGGGGATTTCTTAAGATGGAGATCAGACTAGGCAAAATAAAGATCACAAAAATACGTTCTCTGGAATTCTTAACTTCCTAGAACTGAGTTTTTGCCTTTTTTTTTTTTCTCCTGTTTTTTTCTTTCTACAAAACTCTCACATCTCCTGAAAATACAAGCAGCACAGAGCTTGGTGGGGCACTTGTAACTCAACCTGTGTGTTAGTAAAAAATGGAGGCTTTTTCTATGCATATAAATAATGTCTGAACTCTGTTGCACTCTAAAGTGATAAATCAGCATCACAGTAAGCAGTGACCTGGTAGTCAAAAGGATCTAGGGCTCATTTGACATTTTCAGTGTTTATAGCAAACAGGAGTATTGCTGAGTGAAAATATAGATTGGAAAATATGGTTTAAAATGTCACTTCCCTTTACTTTCTATCTAATTCCTGGGATAAATTCAAAACTATTTAAATTAATGAATAGAACTTGAGGAACTATATAAACACTAAGCCTTTTCAAATATGTATTGGTTTGCTGTTTTATTTTTAATAGTATTAAGAATTATTTTTAATAGTGACACTACTTGTTTTTCAAAAATAGTGTAATTTATAAAGAACCCATTTTGCAGGTAGAAGATGCCAATACTACTCAGGTAATACCCGTTAAAATCTATCTCAGATACTTTTGAAAAAGAGAAAAATGTATTTTGAAAATGAAAAGGGAAAAAAATGGAGTCTTTCAGGACAGAAATACCTTGACATAAAGTGAAATTAAATGTCTTTCTGAAGTTCTTATGTTAACTTCTACCTTACTATGAGAATGTAGTACATCACAGATGAAAAATGTAATTCAGGTGTCTGGAAAACTGCAGAGCACTGTTAAAAATGATGAGGCCCTAAACCCCATTAAGATTGTCCATTATTCATTTAAAGACTTCTGCTTTGAAAATATATTAACTCAATCTGTGACAGAAGCTCTGCCTCAAACATTTCCTTCCTATGTGTTCATTGACAAAGACACAGTGATTGTTAGCCACTATCTAGACATTTGATGACCTCTCTGTCCTAGAAAAAAGTGACTTGTCAGTTCTCACATTTCTTATGATATTGTTAAAATAGGTAACAAAACAATTGGAACATTTAGCCATAAAAATATGTGTCAAAGACTTGGCCAGCTCAGTGATGTGACTTTATAAAAAGCAGCAATATCTGAGTTAAGGAAGGAAAAAGATTACAAAGAACTTAATGTCATGAAGTGCTTCCCATACATTTATATGGGAGATTATAATTTCAAAAGTCAGCTTTTGGCTATGTGTTTTACATTCTGTTGTAAAATGCATTTTCTTATATTTAATAATAGCTGGTCTTTACCAGACACTTTGAATGGCAGCAGTATATGATGTGTCACATCAACTAAGTCAACTATTTAATTAACTACAGAACTTGTGTTATCAATAATTTCTAGTTGATACTAATCGAAAAACCTAAACCAGGAAATGTATATCTTTCTACATTTGTCCACCAGACACGCCTAATGTACAGTATATTTATAAAACCTCCTTCTTTATGTAAACTTTTTTTTTAATTAAAGATTAAGGTTTATTACAAAGTCCTGAACAACACCAAAAATAACCCTGTTCCTAATTCCACCACAAAACCCAGTTACAACTTTATTTAATCATCTAAAGATCCATTAACTACTAGGAGTATTTTCAAAATTGCTTAAGAATGTGCTAGGTGCTTAATGCATTTTATTTGTAATACCCCTCAGTACCTATCTGAACCTTTAAACAAATATTTTTTTTAAGCCTTCCACTGAGACTCAGATCATGAAGGGACTTAAGCATCTAACTCAATGGAATTCTTATGTTACTTTTAAATACTTTGAAAATGTTAAAATTTTATTAATTGCTAGTGATACTGGGAAGTCAATTTCAGTAACTTTAAGAGAGACTAAATTTGAAGGTTTACTGAAAATGAGTCATATAATTGTTGGCAAAGCTGGACAGGGAGAACCCCTAGGGACTCCTGGGACTTTTTTTTCTTTCAAGAATTCAGTCTTTATTATTAAAAACAGGTTATCAGAGTATATCCTAAAGTCAAACTTCTCTGTCTTTATGTCCTGAACATTAAATGAAAATCTGAATCCGGGAAAATTTATTAAATTCTTTGCCTTACTATCCCTACCCATAAGATATAGTCAAACAACTCATTTTACATTTCTTATTATGGGTATGGCAGTTGTGCTTAATTTCCAATCAACAAGGAGCAAACTATCTCTTCACATTCACATGATGAAGAAGAAGAAGAAAGAATATTAGTGGTTCCTCAAAATGCATTGAAGCTCACCCGACTCAGAAGGCCACAAAAATTCCTATGAACCGTTTAAGATATCAAATTTGATTGCAACTGCTGTCAGAGATGCTTTGTGTAAACCAGCTATAGCAGGAAATGGCCAAAAAGGTTACTGGCGGAGGGGAGAGCTCAACACATAGTTGTTACCACTTTGGAAACAGAGCATACCCCTGCATACCTTATGTCAGGACTGTTTTGAAGATTTTCACTGGCATAGGTATATTGGTCAGAGATGGATCATTCAATGATCTCCATATAGCATAGCTTGTGCTGGGAGAAACTGTTGGCGTATATTAAAATATGCAGTCAGACCAATGACCTTTTTCATTTTGGCCGTGTTTCACTGCATTGATACAAAATGCAGCTTTCCTTATCAAATTATATTATATCATGAGCTCTTTGAATTTCTTTAAGAAAAATGATCCTATATTAGCATAAATTCTCTTTTCTTACTTGTTCCTCTTATAGTTAAATTAAAAATTCCCAAAACTAAAATATGGAGGAGGAATATTACTGATTTCCTCTATTTTATGATATTTTAGGTACATTACATGATTATAAAGCAATTTAAAAAAATAACTCCAACATGGAAATATAGACTTGATGATTGCAGCATAGGTTGACATTAATTGGAGAATATGACTTGGGATTCACTGGTTCAGTAATAGGAAAAGTCAAAGGCAGAGATTTTACACTCAAGATAAAGCATTTAAAAAACCCCCATATTCTGAATATCATTCATGTGACTTGTGCCTAAGAAGTTGTAGAGAATCATACTTATCCAGCAGCACAGTGATCTGTCACTGCAGCTATCAAGTGTCATAATTGGACATATAGACGTTAATAAAGTAAAAATATTTTTCAAATGTGAAAATTATCAAATAACCTTCACCATTTAGGAAGAGTTTATGAAAGAGTGACGTTAATGGTTAGAGATTTAGAAAACATGATCTGCAAGTATCAGATTTTTAAAAAATCCTGATTAAAAAAAATAGAAAGGGCAGAGGTGGAAGTGAAAGATGAAAACTATTGTAGTCTACAAACCCATCACAAACAGTAAGAGTTGAGTTTCTTTTTCATATTAGACAGAATAAGAAGTAATGGCCACAGGTTGCAATAACAGGGAATCATCTGAAATTCAGATTAAGAAATAAAATTTCCTAATGGTGAAAATAAATAAGACTTAGTGGATTTTTCATGAATCTCCACCATTTTAATCTTTACAAATTGGAACTACCCACAAAAGGCTTCATTCTGTCTTCATAAGAAACTGACTATTGGAAGTCTTATATGCAAACTCACATTAACCTTTTAAAAATAGACCAAATGAAAAGATAGGTTGATGCAGCCTTTCCAGTCTAGTGGAAGCTGCTACTGGCTTTCACATACAGTGACCAACGTGTTCAGGTGAGTGTTACTAGTGTTCAATTAGATTTGATCTTCAAATAGCTTCAGAGAAGCTGCATCCACCAAAATCTGGATAGCTTTAAGTGACCTAGCTCATGTAAGAATTTCCTTCCTTCCTTCCTTCCTTCCTTCCTTCCTTCCTTCCTTCCTTCCTTCCTTCCTTCCTTCTCTTTCTTTCTCTCTCTTTCTTTCTTTCTTTCTGTCTTTCTTTCTTTCTTTCTCTTTCTTTCTTTCTTTCTTTCTTTCTTTCTTTCTTTCTTTCTTTCTCTTTCTTTCTTTCTTTTCTTCTCAGCTTCTGTGGATTTTCGTTAAAAGGTCATGTTTTCATTAACTCCCATTATTCATAATGTTAAATACCGTGTTCCACTGTTCGAGCTGTTGGGATCTGACAAATTCAAAACTGGTGCCAGAATGGGGAATATCTGTTTCCTCGTAGAGCTGCTAACTCTTACACAGCTTCACAGGAAAGTCAGTAAGCAAAATTCACAAAGGTACTTCAAAACTATGTACCATACTTTTGTACATAGAAGTGCTATGTACCATAATAGCTAATTCTTGGGAACCTGCTCAAGTCGGAGGCCTGTGTTAAGCATCTAAGTTCTTTCTATTATGGGTGAGTGTGCTGGTTTCACCTGGGGTAAAGTTAATTTTCTTCACAGTGGCTGGTATAGGGCTAGGTTTTGGATCTCTGCTGAACACAGGGCTGATAATATAGAGGTGTTTTTGTTATTGCTGAACAGGGTTTACACAGAGCCAAGGCCTTTTCTGCTTTTTGCACTGCCACACTGGTGAGGGGACTGGGGGTGCTTGGGAGGTTTGGAGGAGACACAGCTGGGATTGATGACTCAAACTGACCAAAGGGATATTCCAGAGTGTATGACATCATGAACAGTATATAAAACTGGGGACAAGAAGGAGGAAGGACAACATTTAAAGTGATGCCATTTGTCTTCCCAAGTAATGCCGGATGGGGCCCTGCTCTCCTGGAGATGGCTGAACAGCTGCCTGCCCATGGGTAGCCGTGAATTAAGTCCTTGTTGTGCTTTGTTTGTGTGTGTGGCTTTTGCATTCTCTATTAAACTGCCTTTATCTCAATGCATGAGGTTTTTTTTAGCTTTTACCCTTCTAATTCTCTCCCCAATCCCGCTGGTGGGGGAGTGAGCTGGTGGCTGCATGGGGCTTGGCTGCTGGCTGGGGTTAAACCATGGCAGTGTTTAGGGCTGAGCAGTCTCAAAATAGGATCCACACCTAGCAGCTAGCTGAACAGGAGGTACCTGTTCATGTACTGGAAATACTGTTCTGCCTATCAGCTCATTCACAAAAATCTCAGATATTTCCAGCATAAAACTGCATTACATAGTATAGCAATGCCTTTATTTTATAATAGAGCATTACTTCAGATAGCTTTTCTTTAACTTAGAGAAAATCTCATACAACTGTCCTGTCTGACTGCCCTGTAACTTTTTATCATTTCTTTTATCTGTTCAGAACCAAGGTAAACATCGGTTTAGTGAAAAAAATATTCACTTGATATATGTATAATTAGGGAAGGACCCTGATTTCTACTGAATTTGCAGAAAAAATAAATTCTAAAAAAGAAGATTACTGCTCAGTGCTCCCTGTCATTAACCTTTCCTGTTCCTGTACCTCTGAGTCACAGACATAATCTGTCCTAGGTTTCACATTGGCAGAGAGTGTTCTATCAAAATCCTGTGTTATGAAAAAAGGTAGCATTCTGGGTATGGATCTGAGCCAGATGATTACCAACGAAAAAAACTCACCTATGATCACTCCAAGGATCCTGGAAATTTACTTCAGTCTGTGCACTTCCACAATAATGCCCCAATTCCTCTCTGCTATTGTCTGTACCTCTGTCTTCAGGTATTAATGAAGCTACCCATATCCTTAACATAAATATTTTGGGATAGTTTTCACTGGATGACTTCAAAGCATGGAACTTCCTTTAATTCAAAGAATACCTTCTTACATTAAGACCTGCATGTTCCAGAACCTTAAGATCCAGTAAATAAATCTATCTGTTTAAAACATGACAGTTTTTGCACAGGAGAAAGGTGAACAACTTTGGCCAGTATGTTTCCAAACACTCTGAGCTTTCTCCAGTTTTGAATTTCAAAACTGAACAATTTTTCCCTTTGATAGCTGCTCCAAGCTACTGTGCCATTAAAAACTGAAACAACAACCTGTCTCATGTAGCTATGTTCACAGTGTTTCTAAGAAGGCAAGGTAGAATAGTGCATATGCTTGGAAAACAATGGGGAGCAAAGATCAGGAGATAGAAGATAGGGAAAGGAATCTAAAACACAGATGATAAGCAAATATTTTAAGATAGTAAAATTGTGGAAAGTGGGTTTGGAGAGAGAAATATAAAGAAGATGAAAAATTGTGAGTCAAAGGTCAGTGGTGAACACTAAAATTGACTTCTGGACTTTACAGGGAAAGAATAAAATGAGGTGACAGTGTGAGTGTGATATTTACCTAAACAATGACATAAAATGAAAATGGGCAATTCCAGTATATAAGGAATTAGTCACTAATATGTGTATATACACATGAGGATCAGTAGAATGTGTGTTGGATTTATAATTGAAATCAAGATCAAAACTTTCAAAAGGCATGACTGAGGAATCATTTGATGACATTTTATCATCTATATTATTTAAGAAATCAAATTAAGATGTTATAAAGGTTTTCTCTTGTCCAAAACCCTGAAATTAATATAATATTTAGATTCTTTCCAGTAAAAACAGTAAATCACTTCTACCTTTCTTGAATACAGGCTGCTGGTATGTGTGTGTTATACCTCTGATCCTGAAAGCTGAGAGAGGACAATAGAAGATGTTGATTTTTCTGTATTTTTCCCCAAACTCTTTCCTTAATTATCCTCACCAATAAACTGTTGGAATAGTAACATGGACAGAGCTTCTGCTAGACTTGGGTTTAATTTTTAATGTTATTTTTTACTCCTTTTTTTCATTTGTCATGACACCAGGTTACAAAACCTGGTTGTAGAGCACAGGTCACGTAACTTATTCCGGTGTCTACCATTCATCTCCTTACTCGATTTCCATTTTCTAATTGCCCAGGAGTGGTACAGGGCAAGAGTTGACCCCGATGCCAATACCAATCTTATGGGGATGATGGTTTACTCAAGAAAAAAAAAGAAGGAACAGTTGAATAAGAAAGCTGGAAAGATGCAACTGAGTAGGGTTTCTATGAGAGGCACACTATTCACTGGGGCATAACAGATTTTTGACAGCTTTGATCATGCAGTATGTTGGCTTTCAGGTTAGTTTTCAGAATAAGATGGTAGAGATCACCTTATGCCAGAAGATCAGGTTGTGTCATGCCGGTCATTAAAAATATGTAAGCAATATTACAGAAAACTAAATGTAACAAATTTTAAAACGAGATTCAGTTCCTTTGAAAAACATAGGGAAAATTTGTATCTATAGTCTGAGAAGGACATTGAAAGAGAGAAGTGCCATTGGTAATACGTTAGCACAAGGAAATGAGGCTTATTTTTCTTATAAAATGAACTTGATTGTGATTAATTAATCACAATTTTTACAGCCTTAAATGCCTAGTTTAGTCATTTAAGCCTTGCATATCTGAAAAGAACATTAGGAACAATGAGTCAAAGAAGATATGATTAAAGCTTTCCCAAATATTGCAAGATTTTTCTTTGTCTTGGTGTAAAGTTTTATCAGGAAAAAAGCTTTTTCTTCATGAAATGAAGAAAAATAGACACTTGAGTTGATAAGGCAGATGAAAAAGTCTAAACAGAATATGCATGCAAAATACATGTACAACAGGTCTGAAAAGAACTTAAATTCCTACGCATGGGACTCCTGTATTTTAGGATCCTAAACTCTGGAGGGGAATCTAGCTTCCATCCCAATCAGATGCTCTCTTGAGATACAAAAACCATAGGTTTTAAGACTTCTAGGCCAAGAAGAACAGAGGAGTCTCAGTTCCTGGATAAAGAATTTCAATAGTGAAACTAATAGGCAATTTCTTTTTATCCTTCAGGAGCAGCTTTTTGAAAGAAACCTAGATCTGTCAGTGTGTGTTAAGCATATTGCTAATGTGCCACCTGAACTAGCGAAGAGAACATCAAGTCTGAGACATCTGCAAACCTTCTCACAGGACTATGACCAATGTAGAGTACTGGCAACTTTGAAACTACCATGCTTCTGTCCCTTCTGATCCTGCCACACACCCCTTGTGTACTAAAAAGCTCAGATTACCTTGACTGCTTATTACTCTTGATGTAATTATTGCTCTTTTATTCCTAGTACAATGATAACAAATGCATATTTGTTATCAAAATGACACTGTCTTGGCTAAGTAGCAGTGTGATTTTTTTTTGTTTTTCATGGCTTGAATTGGTAGACTGATACGTTATTAAAATATGCAGCTTGCTGTAAAGCAGAGGATGTCATTCTACATGAAAAACTATCAGTTGTTACTACTACCAGACAATAAAATTGGTATCAAAATATTAGGTTAATCAAGAATTAAAATAAACAAAACAAAACAAATTAAAAATAACAAAAACAAAACCAAAACCAACCAAGTAACTGCCTTTAGAATTATTATATGGCACAGGGGGTTGGTATTTTAATCAATCAATGTACGTAAAAAAAAAGTTATTACAAAGAAAATTAACCAACCAGAAAATAGGGAAACGTTCAGGTTATCTTACCTCAGGGATACTAATAAAATTAAGTTAAAATATAATACATTGATGGCAAGTAAATCAACTTGTTGAATGCCACTATACAGTAATGCTGCAATATTCAAGTGTAACTGTAAAGTTTCATTCTGAGAAACACACTTGTGTCTATGTGCAAAATTATCCTTTGAATGAGCTATGTGCAAATCTGTACTGTTCATTTTGTGAAACTTTAGCAACATTCAATACCTATCAGCCAGCTGAAATTTGTTGGGCAATTCACAGCTTCTTACTTTATCCTAGGTTTCCCTTTCTGTTTTAGAGCTTGTCCTCTGTTACTTCTTCATTGCTTGTGAAGTTGTTTTTCCTGAACCTGTTTAGAAAGCCAATCGTATAACTGTAATCTGCATTAGTGTGTCTATCTAGAGAAGTGGCATATTTTCCAGAAGGTAATTAAACAATTTTTTAAAAGCAGTATTAAGAGAATGTCAGGAAAACAACATTGAGTCCCCGAGCACTGCACAGCCAAGCACTACTTCATGATGCTGCTCTTAAGTCTGGAGAACTGCAATTTTGATGGAATGACACACTTCACTTCCAGACGCAAATTAGAAAATGAGGAAGCCTAGCATTAACCTTGCTAATCATTGCTCATTTTCTTAAGGGAAAAAAAAAAAAAGCTTGATCTTTATGTAAAGGATTCTGAAGTAAAAGTAATTGACTCTAAAGCTGGAACCACTAGAGTATGATTAAAGTGAAAGAATGAGATAAAAGGCAAACAGAGGAGCAAAATACCAAAATGAATAGATAGCCAAGATCAAGTGTTTTACTACAGTATGGAACACTTGTTGTAAATTCAAGGAGCAAGCAAGACAAACATGTAAGAGCAAAATGTGAGTCTGTGACCACTGAGACAAGAATCTGATATGGAGTTGGAAACTGCTCAAAAAAAGCAGGGACCTACACTGAAATTGTGAGCCACACAATTTTATTGACAAGAATGTTTATGCCAAGAATGAAATTCACTGTATCTACAGCCACACCACACCCATTTTTTTACATGCCTACAAAATCTAAAACCAGCATCAATCATACCTAAACAGATTATTCTTCCTCACATTAGCAAATGAAACCTATAGCTTGTGGTACAGATCAGAGATTTTATTCAATAAGCTCGATAATTCCGCAAATAATTAACTTTTAAAAACCTGTGAGTGGTATGAGTATTTGTAGATTGCATTTCAACTGAAGTAACAACTTGTGGCTAAACTGTACCTTTCAAATGAGCTAATATTGGGAAAACTGGTAGATTCTTAAATATGCCATTGTGCTTGGGACCTGTGGAAGTCTTCTGTGTTCACTGTACTTCATTAGTTCTTTTTTCCAGGATTATTAGAGAAACAGAAAGATGGCAGGTGAATTTAGAGATTAATCTATTAGACTGTACACACTTCCCTTTCAAAGTTTGTTAATTTTCTTTCCCCTTTGTCAGTTTTAATTTGTCACTAAAACTAAAATGAAATAATTGTGCCAGTGTCTGAGTTCTGTTTCATAGTCAAGGTTTTAGTGCAGGTATAAAATGGGCTTTTGGATTCTACTGACACTGGTTAAATGATTTCGCAGTAACACATGTTGAGACAAGGCTCCTGACATGTCAAATTAAATCAAAATCAAAATTAGTTCAAACACAGTGCGTTTAGACACACTGGTAACATATTTTGTAAAATAGCTATAAAGCTACTGCTTGCAAAATATTACAATGAAAAGTAAGCATTGTCTTTGGAAACCAATGGCAAGGAACTATAAACAGCGAAAATATTTAGACTCAGACTCTGAAATACCTTTTCCTTCCGGCAAGCCACTACTTGATTTAAAATAGGACTTTACAAAGCACCTGTCTGTCACATTAATATTCTATGCAATGATTAGGCACCAACACTATCAAAGTCATTCTAACCTTTCGGAACTCTCTTTGGCTAGTTTCCCACATTAGTCATAAAACCAGTACAAAGTCTACTTCCATTCAGCCTTTTACAGCTATTAAAAAAAATTGGAACATTTAATTCACACTCTGACATCCTTACAGAAGAAAGTGCAGGCAGGGGCATCCTCCAGGCTTTTGTAAAGGGTCATCAGATTGAATTCCAAGGCTAATCCATATGCATAATGAAAATAACATCTTCCTTTCCAAAAACAGCTATGAAAACAAAAGGATCACGTATTTATATGAGACTGACAATAAATAGCAGGACTGCAATATCAAATTCTATTGCTGTAAGTCTTACTGCTGCAGACAGGGACAGATTTTGAAATGCATTTAAACATGATGACAAGGTGATTAAACCCTAAAGGACCTTCTTTTGAGATATCTGACCTTGACAGAGAACAGTGGGTATTAATTTTACTTGTTTTTGACACTTTAATAATATTATCCAGAGATCTTATATATGGAACAACCACACTGACATTAATAGACTTACCTTTAGGAATATGAATTACTCATAAAATCAAGAGCTGTTGAAATGAGACTTTAATTTCTAACATGTAAGTGATTTTAAGATTAATTAAAGATCCATCCAAATTGTGATAAAATTTCCAGTGTCTTCAATGAAATCAATGCTGAATCAACAAATGGAAATGCAGTGTTTCATCTAGAAGAGGCAACAGAAATATTCATGATTAAAATTATTTGCCTTTCTTATGAGCTGTAGAAATCAAGTTAAATGTATTGCCCTTGTTAGCGTAGGCTCTCTGGGCCACTTTAATTCAGGCATCTGTGTATGCTGTGTGACAATGCTGTTTAGTGATAAAATACTGCCACATAGCATCACATTTCAGCATTTGACACACCACATGCTGGCTAAAATGTTCTGCAGTTATTTGTCACTTGGTGCTTTACCACTGAATTCATCAGAAGCCAACACAAGTAAGGAAAAATAGGTGCCTAACTTCATCCGCAGTTTTTCTTACTGCTTTGGTGATACTGGACCATTCTGTTGCTGAATATAGCAAAAAGAAATAGGATTTTATATAAAACTAGGTCAATATCAAATCCATTCAAAAAAGTAGGGAGACCAAGGCACAAAGACTTGAAGTGACGGGTTCCAAATTATTCAGGCAGCTCAGAGAAAAAAGCAAATAGAAGAACTCATACTATTGTAAAGTGTCAGGTCAGCAGCTTCAAAAGCCAAGCCTCTGCCATTCTGAAGGAAAAAAATTTACCAGTTGTTTGAGAAGATAAAATATGTGGTGGTTTGAGCATTCTAAAACAGAGATTAAAAGATGCTTCTTCCAACTCATTTGAACTCTGTTCCCTTCCCATCACACACACAACCAAGACTTCTAAATGTATCTAAGGTACATAAGAAATTAAGATGATATTTATGTTTTGGTATCAGTCAATCATTTTTGTCGTTAGAAAGTCCAGATACAATAGAAGTAAAACTTTGAAGGGAAAACATATTTTCCAGGGAAAATATATTCATCCTACTGAGTTTTCTTTCAGGAAGATTTCCATAGGCACACAATAAATAGTATAATAAAAACTATATTCTTCAATGATGATGGTTTGGACTGAGCATTTTTCCCTCTGTAATTTGCATTACTGTCAGTGTCTGCTAGAAATGGATTTTTTTTTTTTCACTTGCTTTACTGTGGTCTTTGTACATGAAACAGTATATTACATTTAATACTACTACCACCCTACTGCTATGGGTAGTAATAATAAACAGGTTAAACAACTATAGTGAACTATAATAAAGATCAGAATGACAAAAGACTATTAAAAACCCCTCAACAATAGTCATGGGTTCCTTGTCATCTATTTTATTATTATGGCACATCAAATTAATTTTTGTAAACAACATACATTCAATTAATCACATTGTATGATTTTGTGGTTTGAGGGAAGTTTTCTTTTCGTTCTTTTTTGTGGTGTGGCCTCACCCAGCTAGATGGTCAGTGGCCAGAACCTTCCCAGAAGCCTCACGCTTGTCCGACAGTACCTCGGTGCGGTGTGCAATAGCCAGTGGGAAAGGTACAGTGCTGTGCCTTCCCTGGAGTCCCTCGCAGGTTCCAAGGCTCCCTGAGCCTTGGCATCCTGGGTGCAGGCTACCACCTGCGGCCAGTAACTCCAAGGGGGGCTGTGAAGCCACTACATGTACACCCGCTAATCCCACCAGCGCAGATGGTTGCGCAGGCAGTTGCACAGTCGACGCCTTAAGACAAGGATAAAGAGTTGGAGGTGGACTCTCCTTATGATGTTCCACAGAAGGTGTTTATTCTTGGAGGGTCGGGGAAGGAGACCCAAAAGCACAGGGTGACACAGGATTATATTCCAAACCAAACAGGGGCGGAGAGAACACTGAGGGCCAATCACATTAGGGTCAGGGGGAGAAGAAAAGGCAGGGTAGCAGTACACAAACCAATAGGGGTGGGCGAGAGGAGGAGTAGGGGAACAAAGCCAATGGGGCGTCGAGTGAGGAGAACATTCTGGAACATAACCATGTACAGAACATAGATTGACAAGGATAAACCAACTGAATGGGGGAGCATACCACTCCAAGGCCTGGGTGGGAGAGACCTTCCTCCTTACCACAATCCAGGGGGAGATCCTGGACCTCAGAGCCTTTACTTAATACAACATCTGGGCTCCCTGGCTCCTCAGTCACTTGTGTGGCTGGCCCATCCTCCGCAGCATCTCCAGCTGCAGGCCAAGCCACCACCATAGTTCTTCATGTATATACTCTTTCCACTGCATTCCAGAGGAATTAAACCCAAAAGTTCCAGGACTTCCCTAATCCATTTTTGAAAGCAGTGAACACTTCCTAAATCAGGGTTACCACAAATTGTTGACTTCATTTTTCTTTGTCTTGACCTTCATATGTCTTTGAAATTTCGTGTGGCTTGTGTGTGGCAAGTCTTCCCTACATGCACCACCTGAGAACTGGTCTCTGTTGTGGTGAGCTCCTAGGCAGCTGAATGAAGTAATTCCATTCTGGTATTTTCAACTCAAGCAGTGCAAGAGTGCCCTAAAAGGCACTCCTCAAGTGCCCTAAAAGGATATTTTGAGATGAGATTATATTTTAATCATCCTGATGAGCTCAACGCACTCATACAGAACTTACTGGAACTCTTTGCATTATAGAGCTATAAAAAAATCAGTTTCCTTCTATTTTATGTAGTTTACAGATCATAATTTAAATTTGGTAAAGCAATCCAGTTCATTTCTTTGAGGTAGAATATCTCATCTGTCATCATCAGTGTTCCTGAGACAGGACATCTTCAAAGATACAATCTTAAGAGACAAATAAAAGCCACTTCACAAAGAGCTGTTTTAGAAAGAAAATGGCTCCAGTTTCATTGCAAAAGGGTTTCCTGCAGCTGCTCATGATATATAAGTAGATGTAAAGAGATTGATTAGAATAAAGGACCTCCACAGATCTCCTTTTAAGAAAAAAATTAATATGTTGAACACAATATTGTAACACTGAGATTTTTCTAGCTGGACTGTATTAATAATGAAGGGTTTAGCTTCCCTCTACTATGTATTTTACAGAGGTTCTATTGTGTCTTCATCTTTGTACAGAAGCCCAGACCTTCCGAAGTTAATCAGTGAGAGACAGGTGCCGATATAGCCTTATGCTACGTGGTTCAGAGCTTTTCTTGTTTCTCTGCCTCCTAGAAATCCTGCCTATTTTTGTTCATAATCACTGAAGTTCAGGATGGAGCTCTGTGCAGTTTGGTAAAAAGAGTTTTACTTTTTTATTTACATCAGTAGTAGATTCCTTCTTTTCTTAAAATTATGCCTGAGAACAACACCAGCAAAAAAACTAAAAAAAAAAACCAACCAAAAAAAAAGTTAACAGTAGCAGACAAACTGTTATATGCTCACTAAGCATAAAGAATCCAGCCTAGCAGCATGAATGTAAACTCAATTATATTGCTCAATCGCATACTAACACTGAGGATCTCTGACCAGGTTCCTGTTAAGAGGAATACAATCCTAGGAGGCTGCAAAGTCAGTGCTCTACTCCAAAGCAGCACACTGAGTGCCTGACATCTGTGTAGGGTCAGAGCACAGATGTCAGTCCTCTCCCACTTTGTAGAACCTCCATTTACATTCTCTAGAAGACACTGGGTTCACATCTGAGAACACAGCATTACTATGAGGGACGTTACCACAGTCTTCTAATTCAACATCCTTCCACAATAATCATATATATTACAAATTAATTTTAATTAAGATCCTGATCCACCCATTTTATCCCAGTTTGGTTTTATGGTATATTGTGCATATATTATTATTAATTTTTTAATTAATTTAATTAATTATTATTATTAATTAAGGAATTTTCTTTTCCTCTTCTGTGGTAAGTTTGTAAATATTCAAACAAAGAAATTAATGGTATGCTGATCATACCTAAAATTTCTCCTATGTTATCATATTATTGATATCTCCTATGTTATCATTGTGTTAATCTTCCTTTAATTATACATATAACTAGTGTGTATATATGATCGATTATGAAATATTTTTCTGCGTATATAATTATATATATTTGGCTATTATAGATATAACTGAGATATATAGAACCCAGTCTGGAAAAGAAACAGACAAACAAACTCAAGAATTATTTTATTGCTACCAGTCTCCAGCTTTTGATTTTCTGAGCAAATAGCCCTTCTCTAGAAGGTCTTTTAAAATAAGTCTTCGAGAATAGTGAGGACTAGAACAGGTTAAGGAGAGAGTTTCATTTTTATTTTATTTTGGTTATTATCCAAATAAACGCTCTTGGAGTTCAGCCCAGTTTGAGCTCTGCAGCAGAGTTTATAAAACTCTGACAATACTGGCTTCAACCCGGGGTTTCTGCTTCTCATTTTTACAGAGCTGGGGAGCTGATCTTCAGTTTGAACTGCAAATCCTGGAACCTTCAGCCCTTGGTTCAGCACCTCTGCATGACAGGCCTGGTTTGTTCAGCTGAGCCTCCTGTCAGACAGAGCCTGAGAGGTTCCATAAGAAGTATTTTTCAGTCAGTGAACTGCCAGTTACTTACAAATAGCCATTTCATCCTAAATATATCCTATTGCTTTTACTTAGAAAAGCTAAAACAAAATTAAAGCATATTAAAACCTTCTGTGACTTCCTTCAAGCAGAAATAAAATGACCTTTCTTCACTAGCTAAAGGGGGATTAAGATACAGTTACCCAATACCACTTTACATCTGAATTAAAGCATCCATGCAAAGCCTTAATGCTCTCTAGCAAGTGTGTGATGGTTAATTTCTTTTACTTCTCCTGAATGTCCTGTGGTGCCTTTTTTATGTTAATGGCTTCTTCCCCCTTTACAAACCTCTTAAAAACTGTCATTATTTACCAAATTACTTAAATATGTCGTTAATTTAGAGCACATAAACACATCCATTCATTACAATGACACCTCACTTGCCCTTTAAGTTAAACATATGCTTTCTGAATTGTAGCCTAAAAGTGAGTCTGTTCACTAACAAAGGGTGTTTTGGGGCATCACACTTCCCAGTCCTTCAAGGTGCTGATCACTCTGTTCTTCTTATGATCAAAAGACCAATAGTAGATTCTCAAAATTTCTTACAAGTTTTCAGCACCTTGCAGGAACAAATCTACCCTCTATCAGTCAGCAAAATCAAGGTCTGATTTACATGTATCTACCTGCCTTCACAGTTTGAGTAATTTTGTGCTCACAAATCACTGACCTGAATTCATGTGCCTAAAGTGATTGTGAGCACAAATATTAGCTGTTATCTAATGACCCAAAAACTATTTGCACCTGTTATGAATTATGCATGCAGAAATTCAAGCTCAGTTATTTGTACATGCAAAGTTGAATACACAAAAAGCCCATTTCTTAAAATCTAAGACAAGATGTTAAACTCACTATATTTTATACGACAAGTACCAGCTTATCAGAATATTGAATATTTTATGTCTGGGTAAGTTCATATGCTTAAAAGTGGTAAAATGGATTAATACAAGATTGCTCACATAAGAACAGGATAATGTTTCTTGCCTGAATTCTGAACATTTTGAATGCATTTAGTAAACTTCCTGAAAGAAAACAACAGCCTTTCATTACAGAGCATAAATTTTTGTATTTGTTTATGTAAATTACTGTATTTACAAATAAGATTTTTTTAATGTTAGTTCAATCAAGGTATAAGGAAAAGAGTCAGAAATCTTTAAGAAAGTTAAATGGTGAAAAGAAAAAGTCCCTGACCTAAGATAACAAATATTTCCAAAAGAAAGAACATTTACTGAGATGAGCTGAGGTCTTCCGTCTTGTTTCCATTGGTCTGCCTGCTACTGCAAATGAACAGTTATAACTGTATGAAACCACGAAATATTTGTATCCAACATTTCTTTGCTAAGGATGACTGCTATTGAGGAAAGTCAGAATAATGCCTATTAGCAGGTGAGACAAAGGAAAAGAGTCAGCTAGGAGCTCACGTTCTGACAGCTGACAAGGAGAGATCAAGAGGGAAAAAAATCGAACAAACAGAGGAGGTGGAGAGACTTACCAGATATCCTACACAGCCCATCCAAAAGAAATTATTCTAAGAACAAAAACACCTTTGCAAACAGGGAGTCCACATTTCTTGAGCTGCGTAGTTTAATCTTCAATGTCCTGTCTTTGCATCCTGTTCAGCTCCTTGCTATAAGTTTACAGCAAGAGCCTGCTAGTGTAAATGATGTGATGTGATCTTAGTAGTGAGAATGAATCTGGCCATTCAGTCGGTGTTAAAGACTAAGTGAAAAACAGTCTCAAGATAACAACTACCTTCTTTATATTCAGTATGGAAATAGGGTTTCAACTTCAGACATGAGAGGCATAGCTGAACAAACATGACCCAGATTCACACTTGTCTGTGCTATGAATGTTGTTTTCCTTGTTGCACAGTGAGCAATCTAAGCTGTTTTAAAAGAGCTGCTTACAGTGACTCAAAAAACTTAGTTGAAAACATTCCAATAACATTATTTTTCATTCTTTGCAGACAAATTACTATCAGAAAAAGTAGTAATTATTTTAAATTTTGAACCAGCATAGCCTTTAAAACTAAAATATGAAAAAGGATTTATTTTCTGCATATCCTCCCAAATAGTTGTCTGTTTACTGTAAGGACATCTGAGAACTTCAAGTCTAAACAGGAGAGGAAGAATTTAGTTTGTGCTATTTTAAGTTCAGAGAAATCTTCAGGCAAAGCAAAACATCTTAGTAATCACCACAGATGAAACAGAAGTGCTTCAAAGAAGTAAATTTGCAATTTTCAGTCTCTTTTTCGTTTAAGAAAATGCCCTGAAAGTCCTTGAATTTTGACAGTCTTGCATCAGCTAGCTGCCTGCAGCATTCCCCTGGGACTGCTCTTCAGATGCTCTCAGGTTGGGATCTATAGTAACACTGCTTCATATCACAAGTGCAAACAGCTTTTCTTGCATATTTATCTCATTGCTATCTTGGAAACTGTATGCACAGCACAATAGCTTTTCAAATATTGATGGAATATTCAGTTGTTATCTCCCTTGCAGTTCTCCCTCAAAATGCAGTACAAACAATTTCAGCCTTTGCTTGATATGCTATATGCCTGCTTCTTATTTTTCATTGCACATATTCAAAGTAAAAATAACAGTTGAATTAAAAATAACTGACGAAAAATAAATTCTTAAATCATCTAAAAGATACTGGCCAGATTTTCAAAGGCAAGTGACTCCATATTTCTGGATATATTATTATGACCTAAAGCAGATTTACCAGGACAGACTCGACTGGAAATTCACCTCCCAAATTATTCAGATGGTATATCACATTTCTGCACAGACTGCATGATTATGCAGCCTTTTCCTCCACATCCCTTTGCTTTAGAGATAGTGTGTAACATAGGATCCAGTAAGACACCTTTCTTTCTTTCTATGTTCATCAAGAGTTCACTTAAGACCCCCCCAACCTATGTATCTACTGTAATTTGAGATAGTATGATAATTTCTGTCACTGCTGGTGTTCAGTTGCTGCTCTTAAAGAGCATAAGCATGGGTGTGAGTCTCAAAAATATGGTGTCTACCACCTCTATGGAGAAGCGAACACCCCAGGATAGCTTAAATGGCATGTGCTGCCTATGTTTGGACACCTAAATCAAGCTTATTCTCCCTTTATAGTCAATGAATATCTGGTCAATACAATAAAGCGTATGGAAAAGTATTCACTTCACCGTAAACTAGATGTGCATTTATTTTTCAGCTGATTATTTCCAGAGACTCCATTGACTATAACACATACAATGCAAATTTAGAGTGGCTTACTTGAAGATACTGACAATGAAGTACGGAATTTAAGTGTGCTATTTCATAAGATAACCCCCAACCCCTCAATTTCCATAAGCGAGGACATGCACTCTTGCTGTGAGCTGGAGTTCTATGTCCTCATGTATAAAGTATGCAGGTATCTAAACTGGGATTCATGCACATCGAGGAGGATAATCTACAAATTCATGCATACTTTGGTGCCAAGACACCAAATGTGTTTAATTTTAACATGCAGTTCTAGGTTTGTTTTTCTGCTTACTCCAGATTGCCACAGTCTTGGACACATTTCAGGGCTAAGCTAGATTTACTGAATATTAAAATATATAAAGGTTTGAGAGACTAGACTCCCTGCTACAAGAAGATAGTTCTCATTATTGGCCAGCAGATTATTAAACCTATGCTTTCACAAATCATACTGTATCAAGCCAGTGTCTTGGAAAGGAAAGAGCTATAAATTAGAACCTTCCTAAAATGTGCAGGCCATTTCCCTGCTCTTTATTTTAAATGAGATTAATCTCTCTGTGTGAGTAGCAGTCTAGATATCTGGATAACTAGAATTTTAGTTATCTGAGGCTGGCTGACTGTGGTGTGTTGCCCTGGCTGGCAGTCAAGGGGGCTATTCCCACTGCTGCCCCTACTCCACCAAAAGCAGGATGGGGAAGAACAAAAGAGAGGAAACCCATGGGGTGAAATAAAAGCAGGGAAATCATGCAGCAATTACAGTCACAAGAAAAGCAGACTCAACTCTAGGGAATTTAACACAATTTAAAGCATTTAATTACAGATTTGGG
Source organism: Ptilonorhynchus violaceus (assembly GCA_013397565.1). Lineage (NCBI taxonomy): Eukaryota > Metazoa > Chordata > Aves > Passeriformes > Ptilonorhynchidae > Ptilonorhynchus > Ptilonorhynchus violaceus. The sequence goes on along the minus strand of VZRJ01012579.1, from coordinate 411,572 downwards.
TATTGGAAACAAAGAAGACAAACATTTAAGCATTTAGAGAAGACATCTTTCCTGCCCCTTTCCCCAGCTCACCTTCACTGCAGGCCTCCGCTCGCCTGGTTATTGCCGCAAGTTACACTCGGTCCCTTTGGTGCGGTGACACGCGGGCAGAGGGTTGGAGTCAGGGTGTAGCAGTGCCTCCTGCCGTTCCTTGTTCCTTGCTTTGCTTCTGCTCCTTCCTTAATGCTTGTCTTCTCCTCTCTGGTGAGAATCCTCCATGGTTTACAGCCCCTCTGCAGGCATGGCCTACTCCACTACAAAGCACCTCATATGCTCTCATGTCACTTTTCTTTTTCTTTCAGTGTTTTACTGTCCTTTCTTAAATATGTTGATCCAGAGGCACCTCCCACTAGGCCGAGGGGTTCAGCTGTGCCCTGCCATGGGTGGGTTGGCACCATCTGGAACCAGCTGTGTCTGGCACGGAGCAGCTCCAGTCTCCTCACAAAGGCTGCCCAGCAGCCCCTGCTACCTGCACGCTGCCCTTTATATGCAACGCAGAGAGATGTGTCCCCTCTAAAACAACTTATCATCAGTTTGCAGAGGTGAATCTGCAGTAAGACCCCCTTCAGATGGTAGAAGTGTCAGCAGCACTTTTTTCCCTGGAGCCTTCAATGCTATGAGGTGGTGTGTGGTGCCAGGCTGCTCATTGGCCACTCAGGGAGCAGCCAGTTCAGGCTGTGGGCTTAAACACCTGATAAATCTTGGGGCTAAACATGGTGTAAGCTACTCACACAATATCTACAAGCATTTTTTTTCCTAGAGGTCAACTTCTCCGCTGGCCTTGTTTATATATCCGTCTTTGGTTTTAAAACAAATACCTTGTTTAGCAAGACTCCCCTGAAGTGGTTGCAGACCTTTTACTGAGAAGCCCTGAATGAGAGCTCCCCCTGTGTCACCTTGTCTGCTACTGTGGTGGCAATAATTTCAAAGGATTTCAGCAAACTAGTCATGCATGATCTTGATCCTTTCCTGAACCGTACTGACAACCCACAACGAGACTTTTTTCTCATGTGTCTTTTCCACTTTGAGCTCAGAGTTTTAAAAGCTTTCCAAGTTGATGTTAAACTGTATTATTTTTAATTTCTTTATGTCTGTCTTTGTATGTCTACTGGCCAGTTTAGCACTAGTAAATTAATCTGAAACTGTTATTATCTTCTACGTATAGGCCATGCTCAAATGCTTCCCTTAGTTTTGCTTTACCTTAGGCCCTGGGATTTTGGTCTTTGTCTGCAGGTAGGCATATACTCTGGAGCTACAGAGCTACATTGACTGCAAGAAGATACCTGGAAAATTATAAGCAAGTCCAATAGATGTTAAGAGGTGAATTTTAGGTAAATACAGAAAGGAAACTTGCAGCATATAGCTTCCTCCAATGCTTGCTGCATTCATTAGAGGGGTGACAAGGAGGCTCCCCACACACCTCTGCTGCTGTCTCACAGTTAATATAGCAGAACAGCACTATGGGTGCTTTCTTATTTTTCTCTGACAGCTTGGGAGAAACACAGGAAAGGCACTTGGCTATCATCAGTAATCTGTGAAATTTCTGCTGCTAGAAATTCCATAGGGTGGATATATGGATCCATCTACCAACTTTCTCTGTAATTTGCTCTGACATTTACTTGATGAACAAAAGAAATTCTGTGTGCTAAATACATACAATGGTTTGAATACCTTGAGTAGGTTTAAAATTTGCAAACATACCACTACGATTTTAGATTTTGTGAGACAAAAAATTAGAGTGAACTCCAACAGGTAGAAGGCTGACAGACATAAGGGAAGTGGAAACACTATTTCAAATACGATGTCAAAAATCTAAATTCAATATTTAAAATTAAGGGCTCTAAAATTTGTGTTAAGAATAATACTTCAGCAACTATAAGGTGGGTTTTCTGTTTGTTTATTTGTTTTGTGGGAATACATACTAAATTAATGAAATGTATATGAAATTTGGGAAAAAATTCTTACCATTGGAGGAAAATATAGCATGTTTCAAGCTATAAAACAGTGTAAATACAGAATTATCCTGAAGTAACTGTTTATTAATTTGATTCTTTGAATTGTAAAATTTATTAGATTGCTTACTTACTATGCACATGTGACTACAGTTTAAATTTATAAGGCTACTTTGCTTAACCATGCATGTACTAAAAGGCATAGGTATATTCTATTCTCATGCACATATGTGATTGTGATTATTCAGTTTATCAAGCAAGAAGTGAATCAACAGTGTCACTAGGTTTCCTTAGGCTGACACAGTCTTCCATTGTTGCTTTCAAAGTCCAATGGTTTCTGAGCTAAGAGGGCAAGAACTTAGACATTCGGGCAGTGAAGCAAAAATTGCTTTTTGTCATTAAAACCAAACCATCCTGAAAAATAATGATTTGCTTTTAATGGATTTTTTCCTTTATACAAGTGTTCACATGCATCAAGCTACCTTTAATTTGGGTGATTTAGGATTTTGCAGAAGCAGAGCAAATATATACAGCTGTTAACAAAGTGCAGAGCATCGATATGTTTACTGTTTCTCTACTAGAGCTTATACAAAGAGAAGGAATTGTCAATTTTACTTTGATAATAACTAAACTTGTTATACTTTTCCTTTCTCTGTAGTGGCATCATAACTACTTCATTTATTTTGCAATTTCAAAGTTGTGACTTGTATTATGTAGTCTTCTCTTCACTGTTAGGATTTCAGTACAGCTATAAATATTTTCTGAATTTGAGCAGTCATACTCTTTTCTGTTCAAAAAATGTATTGCAATTCTCCCTCAGAACTGTTAAAATATTTATAAAATGATGGAAAACCATCCATTAAAAAAACCTTAATCTCGCTGTTCACTTGTTTTCAGAATATTAAGGTCAGCCATCATGACTGATACTTGTTCAAGAATCCTGAGCCACAGCAAGAGATAAAAAAACGGATGCTATATTTCAGTAACAAGATTCGCTACTTCTTTTCTGTAACTGCAGACATTGAATTTATTTGTGCAACTATGACAGTAGCATAGAAATTAGAGATGCATAACAGCTCTGTCCCATTGCCACTTTTGATCTTCGTGGTATGTTTTGATGGTTAACAACTTGCTGTGTTACCAGTACTTGGTGGGCCCAGTGTTGACGAAATGTTCAGAGTCACAGCAGCCAGCAAGACAGAAACAAGCCTGTAAGAGTGTGTGTGAGTGGAATGCCCAAATTGTCTGAGTGGGCGATTCCAAAACTGATCTTAGTAAATAGGAATACAATCATCAGTCTAATTAAACAGCAACTGAGGAATTAAGAGATGCGAGGGGAAAAAAAAAGTAATCTAAGGGGATATACAAGTGAAAAACAAGGATCGGTGAAAATAGGAGCGGGGCAACAATGGTGCTAGTGTCACTCTTTCAGATGAGGCCCCATGACACTGATGCCAAAGAGGTTCTTTCTTTTTTGCTTTTTATATTAGTAGGATTTTTGCTCTCATACTTTTCATATATTAACAGCCCTGTAGCCTTTACCCTATAACCTTGTAAAATTCCTAGGTGGTAGTTATCCCTATCCCATAGCCAAAATAAGACTCCTATGTCAACTTTATAACCACTAGTGTTCTAGGGACCAGGGACACTTCTCTGTCCCATGTCTCCTAAAAGCCCAAACAACAGTAGCTAGCAGCATTAGGCAGGGGTTTCAGTAGGAAGCTGAGACAAAGGGAATCACCTCATTAACCATATTTCTAATTGGGAGATTTCTGTAAACTATGTTAATTTGCTGTAAACCTATAAAAATGCTGGAGTCCGCTGCGGGTACACACACAGACACACAGACACACAGACACACACATACACACAGACACACACACACACGCACTGAGAACGGACACTTGGGACAGGAGACAACACTGATCAGTGTGCGTTTGTATCCTGGGAGGACCTCCAATAAAGGTAACCACTTTCCCTACCCTCATAACATCGTCCAGATTCTGATTTTTAAGCAGATAAAGGCATAAACACAAGACGCTCTGCCTGTGCCCCTAGCCATGGCCTCCATCTCACCCACAGCCACCAAGGAAGCACTTGGTGACTCTCACCCTGGGGCTTTTGGGTATCTCTCCTCTGAGATTATGTGGCCAGCCAGCACACTCACATTTCCCAGAGCAGGGGGCATGTGCAGGGTGTCTCACAGGTCCGGGGGGCCTGAATCACCCATAGCTTCTGAAGAAGTACATGTGCATGTATTACTATGTTGGGGATCAGAAGAGGGATTAAGATTTATCAGGATTATATAAGGTATTTACAAAACCCTTTGACGCATATTAACATTTAGAATATTATGGTTTATCTGTCCTATTGTTAATATTGATCCTGAATATATAGTTTGCTGATTGTCAGTTACTTAAACCTCATTAATAAATCAGTAAAGCCACTTGAATCCTGATTTGATTTAAACTACATGAACTGAACAGGTTTTCCATCATACACGGGCTTGATTTACTAATGAGCGTCCAAACTGTGATTAAGCAGCTTGGAAACATGAAAGCTTATCTAGCTGCATCCACCACTTTGCTCATCGCTCTGACAGATCATATCTGATTTTAATTAAAGTCACATGAAATGAAAAGTATTTTGCTGAGAAGTCTGGGATAGGTTAGAGGGCTGAAAATACCAGGGTTTTTTAGCTGTTTTTTTGGGTGAGTGGGTTCGCAGTTTTATTTGGTTTTGCTTGTTTGCTTGCATTTCAGTGTACATTTATTTCTTTTTAATTTGGTAGGGCTTTGGAGTTTGCTTTGTTTGGCTTTTTGTTTTTTGCAGTCACAGTATGTCCTTTCAGAGAACCTCTTAGTTCACGGTCTCTTCCTTGCCTCTGTACTCTTCTCTCATTGATTTGCGGATTGTGGAGAACATGATAAATTATGTTTGGTATGGAGACATAATCTTCTGTGAGTTAAGGATGTTTTGTCTTTCAGTTTATGGCCTATCACTGAATAAAAATACCTCTGATTGGTTTTGTCACATCTCCAGCATATCTGATCATGTTCATTGGCTTGAAAGTCCAAGCATGTTAATCATACTTGGCTGTTTGCACTGAAGATTCAGAAGTAACTGAAAATAATAGCAAAATCACTCCTATATTATGAGGTCTACAAAAACTGGTGTATACCTTACCTTGACAAGTCTTTCTTAAGCCAGAGGAAGATCATGATCATCAGTTGTAAGTTATGGTATGATTTTAAGCCAGATCAAAAGATGTTCAATGAATTGTGAAAGTGGTGTAAGAAAATACTTCTGTTTTCTGAGAGCTTTAGCTGAGTCTTTTGATAAATTCCTAGAAAAAAAAAGGTGAGGTTGAGGTTTCTACTGACTGAAAATATATTTAATAGGCTAAATATCTTGGCAAACCTCCATAAGTTAATTAATTTGCACTAAATGTGTAGCTGGAATATTTATTTTGTCCTCTACCTACAACACTACCAAACTGATCTTTTATATCCTGGAAGGTCAGGCTTGAAATCTGGTATTTAAAATTATCTCATTCTTTCTGCACAGTTTGCAAGCTTATTAGTTGTAGATTTTGTAAATATATGTTTACTGGTATAATGTCCTATGAATATTATCCTGTAGACTTTTATCTGTTCTCATTCTTCTTCAGCTTCTACTTCTGTCTTTCTTCCCTCTGTTATTTATTCTTTGAAAAAGTATTCAACCTTTTCAGATTAAAGAAATAAGTAACATCTTTCTTTATGTCTCCTGTTTTACACCATCTTAAATGGTGGTAAATTATCACAGAATACTTAGGGTTGGAAGGGACCTCTGGAGATCATCTAGCCCAATCCTCTGCCAAGACAGGTTCACCTAGAGCAGGTTATACAGGAATGTGTCCAGGTGGGTTCTTCTTCTTATCTTGATTTTTATATACCACAATTTCTGTCAATTTCTATCTGTATAATTTTCAGTGCATTGACTATATGGGATGACAAATTTCTTTTGATATATTATTAAATTGAAATTACAGAAGAAGTTACTGCTTCAGAGATGGTTAATATGCTATCCTTATTTTGAATGGCAAACTGCCCAATAGTGGTGGATTGATATACAATTTAACTACTATATTGGAATAACTTTCATCTATTAATTTTTACAGTGATGACATTAAAATACATCAAAGAGTGCCAAACCTAAAGGCAACTTTCCAGATCAGGATATCAGATATTTAAGTCTTTGGTGTATGAATCCAGATAACCATCCAAGGAGGATTGAGGCTATCTGATACAAGTGCCTAATGGAACCAACAAAGATTCCTTCCTCAGGATAGACTACTTCTGGTAGATTTTTTTTAACCTTGTGATTATTCTGACAAAAATCCCAGGCAAGTAACTGAAGGGTCAGTATCAGGTGCTTCAACACCAGAAAAAATAATATCATTACTTGACACTTCTGGTATAGTAATTGGAATGTATTTTACGGGAACCTGATTGATTTTCTTTCCTAATTTTGACTCTTAACACAAGGGACACTCATTACCATTATACTCTATCCTCTACTCTAGCTGTGCATATTAATGTTTTTCTTTTCTATTAATCCCATTAATCTCAGAATTAGATAGTATCTCATAGCAATTACTTACATATGCTAAATATGTGTTCTGCAAATTAGCACTCCAGGTTTAAAAATGGTTCATAATTAAATTGATTGGACTAACTTTAAAAAAAATAATAGTTCCATCTTTTTATTTGTAAATATATATTTTTCAATTTGTTATTTATCTTTGAATGTTCCTAATCCTTAAAATAGCCCTCCTTACACTGAAGTTCCACTGTATGTCTAATCCTCTAGGATCTGATTCAGATTTCTTACTTCAGAATCCACAGTAAGAAATAATACTCCAAGGAAGTTTGATATTCTACTGTATTTTTAACACAAGTGTAACCATATTAATCAACTTTAGGGTGTACTTTCTAGACAGAAGATCAGAATACATATTTTTAAATTCTTTTCAAGTGTTTTTCCACTGGTGTTCTAATACCACAGAGGTTGGATGGCAATTCTGGAGACCATCTAGTTCAGCCCACTACTCAAAGCAGGGTCAGCTAGAGCAGGTCATTTTGTACCATGTCAAGCTGCGTTTAAAACATTTACATGGACTCAGAACTGCACAGCTTCTATGGGCAACCTGTGCCAGTGTCGAAACAACCTTGCAGGAAAAAGAAAACTCTTATATTTAAATGGAATTTCCTGTATTTCAGTTTGTCCCCATTGCCTCTTGTGCTGTCAGTGGACAACAAGGAAAGAGCCTGGATCCATTCTTTTTTTACCCTCTCTTCAAGTTTTGTATATATTGATAAGATCCTTACTGACCCTTCTATTTTCCAGGCTAAGCATTCCCATATGCCTCAACCCATCCTCTTAGGAGAGATGTTCCCAGCCATTAATAATCTTTGTGGCACTTTCTGGACTCCCTCCAGACTTTTGTATTTAGGACTCCAGAACTGCACACAGTGCTCCAGGTGTGCCTCACCAGGGCTGAGCAAAAGAGAAGGATCTGCTGGCAGTGTTCTGTTTAAAAAAGCCTGGGATGTTGATGACTTTTTCTGAAAAGGCTCATTGCTGGCTCACATTTAACTTGGTGTCCTCCAGGACCCACAGCTTCTTTCTATCTGAGTGGCTCCCAGCATGTACTGGTGGATGATGTTGTTTCTGTCCAATTGCAGAACTTTGTACTTCACTTTGTTGGACTTCATAAGGATTTGGTCAGCCCACTTTCCCAGTCTGTCGAGGTCCCAGGCTGGAAATGCAATATGTGGGTTCTTCCAACGTGCAGTTTTGCTTTCTTGCTTGCCAATACACATCCAACAACACCTGGTAGATCTGTCCTTAGATCTTCCCAAGGTACCAGTTAGCACAAAAGAATGTTATCTCTGATGATGAGATCAGGCTGAGAAAGATAGGGCTGTTCAGCCTGGAGATGAGAAGGTTGCATGGAGACTTCATAGAAACCTTCCAGTATCTTAAGGTGGCCTACACAGAAACTGGAGAGAGACTCCTCATCAGGAATTGTAGTGATAAGACAAGGAGTGGTGGGAACAAACTGAAAGAGGGGAAATTTGGATCAGATATTAGGAAGAAATTCTTTACTATGAGGGTGGTGAGACACTGGAACAGGTTGACCAGGGAGGTTGTGGATGCCCCAAATGCTAATGTTTATTCTACCTATATTGCTCAACTTCAGTGTGAAAAATATTTTGACAATTATCCTGTAGTCCATTGTTTTTAACAATATACAGGAAATCTGCTATTGAGCATATGGAACATTGGTGCTTTATGTATTGAATATACTTGAAGTAATCTCTGACCTTACTAGGTTCTCAGGGAATAGTGTGGTAAGATTGTTATTTGCTATCAGAAGCTCTCTGACATCATCTGATGGTTTAGGGTATGGTTAGTGGTGTGATCTTGAAAGTGTTCAGTGTAGGCTTAGATCTGTTCTCTGTTAATTCAGTGGGAGTTTTATTACTGGCTTCAATGTAAGCACAATAAAGCCTGCGTGCAGCCTGCTTTTGAAAATCCCACCTAATAGCAAATACTATTTATATTCATTCTTACTTTATTTTTGGTTTATACGCCTCTTTATTTTGTGATTCACTAATGCCTTTTCATATTCTCTTATGCTGTGGGTTTAAGAGTTTTTCCACTTTTATTAAACCACTTGTTCTTTTCATTTGAACTTAAGCTGAACATTTAATTTTGCCACTATTTAGATTGTATTCATTGTAGTCAATGTCATTCATTTTGGCATATTTTGAAAGACATTCATGAGCAAGAGAAATTGAAATGCAGACCTTTTGTGAATTGTTTTAAGAAAACTTGGAAGTTTAAAATTTTTATTACCAGCTTATTTAATTTTCAAAAAAATACTCTTCTTAGGAGTATTTAATAAATGGGTCATATATTTCTGTACACATACATCTTTATAACTACGTCTGTAGAGTGTTTAAACCAGAATTACTTCAAAGTAATAAGAAACTTACGTCTTCTAAATATACCTACAGGAGCCTAAAACTGAATTTGCTGCTTCCAACACCACTGTTCTGAACAATTCCCATACTTATAACACATTTAAATTAAAAAAGTCTTAGCTACTGCATTATTTTTATTGTTATGGCATAACATGACATAATTTTAGTTTAAACAATTTGGCAGCTGTATGACTGAATGTGTCATTTTGACCAAATGTCTAACAACCAGAGTGAGTGTCTTCACAGAGTTTTTTTAACTTTCTCCGATATCCTTTTCAGTCCTTTCTTGGCTTCTGTATATAACACTAACAAAGTATTTTCATCAAGTTTTCTCTCCTCTATCCGTTTGAATTTTTGAATTTATTTTACATTAAAAAATAATCATTGACATTGCTCTACCACCTGTGACATTTCTTTGGTATGCTTTTAGGTAAAAGCTCACTTACAATAATAAATAAATAAAATTAAAAGCATTCTTAGCTGGAGAAGTAAAATGGATAAATCCTTTTCTTATGTTCAACTCAACTCTGGAGAACCAGAAAAGAGATTTTTAGAGCTTACAATTATGGCCTACTAGAAAAGCAAGACTCAAACTGAATTTATACTAGTATATTTCAAGGTAAAAGGAATTCTTGTCAAATCCTGGTAATAGGTGAGGAGGATGGAAAATTGTGTGGTTAATATTCATGGAGAAAAATCAAATAACCTTGGCACCAAATAAGAAAAGAAAATGTGCTTGAACCCTCCATTGATTAGTTGCCTATAACCTTCGTTACTTTATTGTTGGTTTTATTTTAACTTGTTCAGATTTTTCCACTCTGAAATAATCCTTAGTTTTACTTATTGCTCAACTAGTTTTATTGTTTCAAATACACAGAAGTGTTCCACAAAAATGTTTTGTTATGTAGCTAAGTATAAGACAGAAGTATGCTGATTGTGTCTTTAAGTCATTCTACTGAGGCTCCCATAAAGGTCACAGAAACTTGTGCGTGGGAAGCCAGACTCCTCAACAGAAAGGTCATGCTGCCACTAAGAAAAGAGGAACAGTAGGATCAGCATAGAAGCCACTCCTGTAAAAGGAAGTTAGAACTACCAGACAATAGCAGAATGTCTAATTTTCAGATTATAACAACTCATCCAAAATACAGTACCTTTTTCTTTTTTCCCAGCTATTGTAAGGAGCATTCCATCTTACAGAAAGACTAGTTCTGGTCAGTGGGCAGGAAAAAAAGCAGTTACTTTTATAGCAAAGGAAGAGCATTCATAAATATCAAAAGGGACAGTTAGACATTTTAAGTGAACTTGCCTCTCAACTGACTAACACACTACTGTAATTTCCTTACCTGAGGGAACGGTTGTTCCCTTTTACCATGTCCTGTCCCAGGTCAGGGGAAAGCTGAGGAGGCAGCCTATGGCAATCTAAGTTGAGAGTCACGTCTCTCTCCCCAGCCACAGCTACAGGCATTTTGCATTTTACAATTTCTTCATTATTTGCAAAATGAATGAAAAACAAAATCCTTGAGCAAGATGTGTCACAGTTTAAATTGTTGGAGTGTGCAAAAAATCATACTTGCATGAGCTAGTGGCTCCAAAGAAATGTTAAGAGAACATCTTGTGAGATTTGAGATCAAGTTTCCAGTACAGCTCCCTGAACAGTTTGCCTCATACTTGCGTTGCCAGCAGTTCTGGAGAAGATAGAAACACACGGAAATGGGGGGCAAAGTTTGGGGAGAGCAAGCTGAGATCAAGGCATATGAATTGAGGTCACTGCAACTGTCATGAAATAATGTCTGGGAGAACAGACTGATGGGGAAACAAAACAGAATGTGTCTTGCAGATTTTGGTTTTAGCAGAGTCCTTCAAAACTTATGACTCAGTAAAGAGGGGCTGAGATACTGGTCTGTGATTAACCCCAATTCAGTTCCTCCACCCATCAGCTAACCTTCCAGCTTCCACAACAGAGACAGGAAAGGCTCTCAAGATCTCTTTTATCTGCATTTCTACCCTCTTGTTCACTTTTGTATAGAGTGTAACGTATATAAATATGAATTACAAAATGTTTCCACTTCTGGGTGCAACATAAATACAGAGGTCAGTTTGGGGACCTCTTGGATTTAGATGCTAAACCATTTTTCTGGCATTGTTATCTTCATGCTCCCTCAAGTCAGAGAGAGTTAATGAATAGCTATGTGTAATTCTCTTATGTAATTCTGTATGAAATTGGTTGTGCTCAGAAAATCCCAGCTTTGGTTTGTATTGACTGAGGTGAACAAGTGGTTTATTCCACATATTTGGCTTTTGGGGGACTGTTAATATAGACATTTGAATTAAATTGAGCAAGAAAAGTGTGAGAAGTTAACACTAGGAGATGAGCTCTATTTTTTGTTGTCTGTTTATTCCTTTTCACTGTCTAACTGTACATTTGAGGAATCCTTGATTATGGTTTCTCAAATGAAGGTAATGTTTACCTTTTGTTTCTTTGTTATATATAACTGGAAAGTTTTTAGGACTTTATGGATCACACAGATTCCCTAGAAAGGCAGCCACAAAAAAAGCTCAAAAAACCACAAGATGTACTTTGTGCTTGAAGTGCTTGAATTAGCGTGTTTCTATCTACCTCTTCCCTGTAAAACACAGAGCTATCAAAGCATCAGTTATTGATGCCAGAGATTTTTTGCTTTTATTCTTTTTATATTAGTAGCATTTTAGTTTTATACTTCTATATATTAGTAACCCTAAAATCCTATAACCTTTACCCTGCAACCTTGTATTCCTCTCCTACAGACAAAATAGAACCAAGTTGTCAGCCTTTAAGCATTCCAGAGTTGGACTTGATATCTGAAAAATGAAGCTATTGAAGTAAGCAGAAAACTTCCAATAGAAACTTGCCACAAGGAATAGTGTGACAAAATTCTGCTTTTCATTGGAGAATATTTCAAAACTATGTTACCGTATAATAATAGAAGCCTGAACGAGAACGGAACCCCTTTTTTACACCCTTTTGTACCCTTTTTACCTTTGTATAACTTATACTTGCTGGACCCTGCTTGGCAGGATTGGGCCCAAACCCTGCGCAGCGGTGGGTCCCAGGGATACCCCTGGGAAAGCTTTGCTTTCTCCGAATCCTTTAATAAATTTTTACTTTTAACCCTCTTATTCGGCCTCAGCCTTTATTTTTCAAACATATAAGGCATCATTATCTATATGTAACTTTTTTCTGACTTCTCACAGGCAATGGAAAGTACAGAATCACAGAATGGGTCAGGTTGGAAGGGACCACAGTGGGTCATCTGGTCCAACCTCCCTGCTTAAGCAGGGTCATGCTTGAGCACATGGCACAGGTTTGCATCCAGAAGATTCTTGAATATCCCCAGTGAAGGAGACTCCACAACCTCTCTGGGCAACCTGTTCCAGTGCACAGTCACCTGCACAGCAAAGTAGTTCTTCCTCATATTCAGGTGGAACTTCCTGTGCATCAGTTTCTGCCCATTGTCTTATTGCTCAGCACCACCTGGCTTCATCCTCTTGACACCCTCTCTTTGGATTCTTGCAGACACTGATGAGGTCCCTCTCAGTCATCTTTATTTGAGGCTGAATGGGCCCAGTTCCCTTAGCCTTTCCTCATAAGAGAAGTGCTTCACTCCCTTAATCATCTTTGTACCCCTTTGCTTGACCCTCTCCAGGAGCTCCATGTCTCTCTTGTACCAGGGAGCCCGGAACTGGGCACAGCACTCCAGATGTGGCCTCACCAGGGCTGAGTAGAGTGGCAGGATGACATCCCTTGACCTGCTGCCAATGCTCTTCCTAATGCACTCCAGAATACCATTGGCCTTCTTGGCCACAAGGACACAGTGCTGGCTCATGGGCAGCTTGTTGTCAACCAGGACCTCCAGATACTCCTCCACAGAGTTTTTCCATCAGGTCAGCTCCCAGTCTGTGCTGGTGCATGGGGTTATTCTTCCCCAGGTGCAGGACCTGCACTTGCCTTTGTTGAATTTCAGATGGTTTTCTCTGCCCATCTCTCCAACCTGTCAAGGTCCTTCTGAAGGGCTGCACAGCCCTCTGCAGTATTAGCCACTCCTCCCAGCTTTCTTCTCCAAATATCCGATGTGTTCAGCTAATGGCTTCTTCAGTAAACCTTTCTTCTACATGCAGTGCTAATCTCATGGTTAAAATTCAAATTTAAATATACTTTATTTATTTGATGGGGTGTGCTCTGGCTTTGTGATAATCCATTATTGATAGCATTCTTTAATATCTATTCCATTTTCATCAACCAATCTTAAATCATTTTTCATATCAGTCTCATTTAATTTAAGGATGGAGTGTACTTCAGAAGGACCTCTTTCTCGTGAGAACAGAGGATAGTGGAATGTGATGGGACTGGTAACAGAGCCTGTCTGTTGGTTGTTGTGTTATTCTTGTTTAATTTTATCCTGACCATTTTCTGAACATCTTGATTGCTTGACTGGCAGATTCTGAACTAAGATTTTTGTTTTCGGATACCAGGGTTACATTTTTTCAGATACACTGATGAGTTTAAAAACTTATTATTGTCACCTCCCCTTTAGCAGCGTTAAGAAGCAAAATATTTCTAGGCCTTGCTGATATAACTGGTGGGCAAAAATCAGTGAACCCAGAAGAAGAAGCTATTTACAGGTTCAGGATGATGCCATATGGCCTACTCTGGTACCTGAACCTGTATGTTTGCCCTCTCTGTTCATTGCATATCTTCACCAGTATTAACCATTCCTTTCTGTATGATGAGAATGCATCAGCAATTGAATTATATTTTTTTCTGATAATAGAACAGGTTTGAGCATTGTCTCTTTTAGCTGCTTGCTCATAGAATTGTACTTGAGACAGGCAGATACAACTTTATATCCTTTTTGCCTCTCTTTTTAGTAATGTGGACTCCTGCTACTCTGTATTGTGAAAACTGAAACAAATTTCTCTTCTAAAATACAAAAATAGTTATCTTGCTTCAATGAGAGGTTTCATCCAGATCAGTGTTATAGGGGCCAGTACCCCATATTCAAGCAATGATCCATAACATAAAGCCAGTAGCAGACATTTTTCTGAAGGAAGTAAATTTTGTTCCAAGTGTGCTCTTTATCTTTTATGTCAGTGACCTTTCTTAATACTGAAATAAATGTTAAAAGTGTTTAATAATTTATCAACAATTTTTTTTTCCTATTTCTACTTTTTATTCCAATGAATTAGAACAAATTTCCGTCTGTTTTAGTAAGATGTATTTGTAGGACGTTTTATTCAAATAATATTTCAAACACTTGGCCAAGAAACAAAAGGCATATATCCTAGTCCATAAAAGTATAATGTATGGGGTATAGATTCAGTAGACTCTGGTTTACATATGTTGTGATTACATCCATACTGCTCCTCCATATAAGTCATCAAAACATTGAGAAGGTAAGAACTTGGGTACATCATCTTTCCCTGTAACATTTCAAGTTATGATAACTGCTGAATGCAGAACAAATATAAAGATAAAACCTAATTGAAAAAAAAAAAAAATTAACACTGAGAAATATCAGCCCCAGGGAGAAAAAGAACAAAACCAAAAATAAACGTGAAAAAACCCACGAGGCTTAAATTCTCAAAAGACACTTGGTTTTTTTTTTCTGTCTGTAAAAGCATTTTATGAAACATTGATTCCAAGATGTCAAATAAGTTTATCACTTATTTTCTTGTCTTGACATGTTTTGGTGTTGGCTACTGTAAAGTAAAAAATCATGTCATGTAACTCTGCCGTGAAAATTTACATGAAAACAATATTTATCAAACAAAGACTTTCACAATCTAAGGAATATTTTATCAATGCAAGCTAAAACCTTTCTAAACCTAGTTTTGACTATTGTGTGAATAGCAGGAAGATAAACTACTCAGATACTGATTTTGGCAGCACTGTAAGTTTTTATAATAAAATTTTTTTCTGAGATTGTTTTCTCTGTCTTTTAACATGCTGCATCTCTGTCTCTGTATTTCTGAGGTTGTCTGTTCTTTATGCTGACTAAAAGGTGTCTTTCTCACTGGATCTGAGCATGACTGTAGGTCAAAACTCCCTATTGCCTAGAATATGGCATGATTTGGCATGAAAAGCATAAATTGCAGCAGAAATTTACCTTTAGTCTTGACTGCTCTCATGATGCCTACTTCAGAACACATTTATTTTATCTAGGAGTCTTTTTTGTATCATATCTTGGTGTGTCCTGCGGACAATTAAAGGAAAGGAAGCTTGATTAAAGATGAAAGGAAAATACTTCATCATGAAGGTGTGAAGATGAGTGCAGTAAAAAAAATTACATAAGCACAAGAGCTAACTATAGTAAAAAGATGCCAGAATCTGTATCAACGGCACATGTTCTGGTCTTCCGATCATGTAAGAGTACTTCTCTTCTTTCTTACTTTTGAAAATGGCGGGATTTTTGACACAGTCAACTCAGAAAAAGGATTTAAGATAAATGTAAAGAAAGCAAGTGTTCCCATGTTACTCTATTTCTGTCTCTACCAAAGCACCTTCTCTCTGGATATACACACCACACAGGTAAAATATGCAATGAAATTAGGAAGATTACTATTAGGATGGAAAAAAACCCCCATTAAACAGATGAAGAAACAAATCTAATCACTAAGAATGTGAAATGATCATATGAAATGCATTTGCATAAATGTCATCCTGGTTATATTGAACTAATATTTATATAGTGTAATAAAGAAAATATCTATCTATTGGTGCATTATAAGTTCAGAATATGAATCTGCTGTGCTCCCTCCCTAAATGCCTTCTTCCTTACTTCTGTCAACACCAGAACACAAGATGCTTGTCTTGTTGCTGGATTAATTTCCTCCTTGCTCGTGATGAGCTTCACAAAGGAGTCAAATAATCCACTCAGGTTACATATAGGAAAGATTTAGGGCCACAGAATTAGAGATGAAGTTATAAGGACAGGAAGTCAACTGATTATTACAGTAGTCTCAGCTTAAACTAATGTGAAACCTCGATTGCACAGGCTTGGGAAATCAGAGTGGGTAAGGAATGCACTGAATGCCCAGAACAGTACTGACATCCCAGCTGTTTACATTTATGTTAATACATCTAAGTTACTGCCATGAATGAGTGCATATGCACTGTCTTCTGAACACAGGATCTGACCTGTAATTGATGCAAAGTAGAATACCTGTGCTGCCTTCAATAAATGCATGTTACATGAGGTCTGCAGCAGCCTTTCTCTGTGTGATTAGCATGACAAGTCTGACTTGGTAGACTGAAATATGAAGTGAACCAAACAATGAAACCGGGTAGGCTAGGACTGACCCAAACAAAACTGAGAATTAATTAAATGACTGAAAGAAAAGGTTTACTAAAAACCAGGAAGTCTTCTTTCTGGCTAAAGCATGTGTGATTCCAGATTATAATATGAAAATCAACTGTTTATAGCTTCAGCATCCTAAATTTACTACAGTTTTAATTAGAAGAATCCTTTGGTCTCTTAGGACTAAGTCGGGATTTTAAAACTTTGAAAATCTGGGACACTGAAACTTTTCTTTGTTTTCTTTGAACATCTGGGAAACAAATTTACTGATGCCTGACCTAAACTTGGGCCTGACAATTTATAATATAGACATGGCTGTTTTATGTGTTCTTTCCTGTTTCTAAAAATAGTAATGGTGAAATATGAACCACTAAACTCTGACTTAGTTTTTCAGTTGCTTTGCGAATGCAACAATGTGATGTGTTCAGCAGCCTCTCCATTTTTTCAGGCAGTTTGTCAAGCAGTCCTTCACTGTTTGTACAATTTACAATCAACAGCCAATACAGGTAAAATCTCAAAAATGAGCAGAACTCTCTCACATTCGCTGGTCATGAATGAACTGTTGGCATAGGACTGATTGTGTCCTTCTCTACTCTAGATAACGTGTTAAATTCTTTTTATTTCCGGCCATAAGCAATTAGATGATAAAAGGTATCAGTGAGTCTGTTGATAAAGAAAACCAGGATTAGTGAAGACGCTGACAAACTCAGGACAGTTTGTCTCCTGAAGCAGTGTTCTCCTGGGTTTGTAACACCTGGAGCTTCTTCAAGATATGTAACTTTGTTCCAAAACAAAATATGTTCAGGGTTAGGGTTACATGTAGCAAGGGCTAAATGATGTTTGGAAAAAGGGCACCAAACAGAGAGGAAATATATTGAGTCAGCTGTCAGCAGCTACCTGGCAAGAGGCAGGATGGGGGTTGGGAGGGGGGAAGGGGAAGAGGAAAGGGGACAGGGCAGGATCACAAGAAACCTGAGAAGGTCAGATGGCTGCTCACTGGTAGCAGGAAAGCTTTTGCAAGGCTTGATTCTAAAAACTGACACCATGACTTTAGAGCTCATGTTCTCATGTGCTTCTTCTTTTTAATCAGGAACATGTATTTCACATAACAGATTGCATTTCAAAATAACTCTCAAGGGAATACAGAACTGATGAGAATTCATTATTTAGCAGACTGACAAGCAGCAAGTTATTTTTAAAATGACTAGCATAAGGACAGGTGAATGAATTTCATACAAACTAATCTATATGAATGATTTAAAATGAGATTAGATTAAATGTTAATCATCCACTGTGCTATTGAATCACTACATAGTTACTGGTTTTATTCACTAATAAATAGGTTCAGTGAATTGAAAAGTAACATTTCACATTTTTCCATGAGACGGGTAGATCTAAATGCCCATACCTTTCCTCTCCTTATGGTTTAGATTTTGAAATAAAGGTTACCCTATAAAAAGGCTACCATCACCAAAGAAAAGAAACAAAAAAAGGGAACGTTTCTCTAAAAAGATATGAAGGCACTAGTGAAATTAATAAACTCAGCCTTTGGGGATTTTTTGTTAATTATCTTGCTAAATGGCAGAGTGGAATTGTTTTATTTAGAGATTTTCATAATTGAGCTATGTCAAACCATAGCTCTGTGTTCTGGTATAAGTAAAACTCTTCTATGCTTTACAGGGATGTACTAGTCAAAGAAGATCTATAGCTGCACAACTTTGCTAGTAAAACTTTACAGGTTTTGCTAGTGTGAAAGCAAAAGCAATGTGTATGCATAAATATGAATGCATTCATACATATACGTCTGCATGTATAAGAAAAGCTACATGCAGACTTTTGAAAGATGTCAATAAAATATTCTTACACCAGTCTTCAAAAAAACTATACCATAGAAACTTGTCACATAGATTTGGCTTCAGTTCCACATTCTTTCTTTGTATCTGCTACAGAGAACTGTTTTCATAGATCAATTATAATGGAGAAGCTGAAGTTTTAGTTGCTGAAGACTTCTCGGTAGGCCAAATGTTTCAAAACTGTGTCGTCACACTAATTAGATGTCACAAGTAAAGGAAACTTCAGAAATTTCAGCATCTTACTAGTTAAGAGCTGGCATTTAGCAAACCTGCCTTAGTTTTCAGACTTCTCACTCTAAAAGGCGTGAGGAGCAGGGTAATTTACATCTCTCAGTCCTACTGGTCCTGTAATTTTACTACTCACTGTATTTCTTTTACACTGTTTCTAACATTCCTTCTGTCCAAGAGAACTGTAAACATAACTTTAAAGATTAGCTACTGGGGCAATTTCCTACCGCAAAAGGTGAATCCTAAAATAATTCTCACAGCAGTGGGATCCTGATTGTTCTCTATGAATTATTCACTGTTCAAACAGCATGTGGGCAGATACCCTGTTTACTCTTTGGTCTCAGTCTCTCCAGCTATTATCATTAATCACTGTTTCTGTTTCTTGCATAATATGCTCTCATATTATTATTTCTTATATTGTATTCTTCCATCATTTTTAAGGAGAAAAAAAGTGAAAATTCTGCCTCTCCACAATGCTCTTTTTCTTCTAAGTATGTATAGGCATCATTGTTATCTTACTTCCTTTGCTTTCATTATCTGGCATACTTTAATCCTTCTTTATTGCATGTGTTACTATATAGGTATGCACACTTTGGTAACTACCTCTTACCTTCTTTCAATCTCCCTTCTCTTCTATTTTCTGTATAATTTCATTCTGCAGTCCGACTCTTTTGCTCAAATTTCTTCCAGCCCTGTGTTGGATTTTTTAAAAGTTTTCCTTATATCATGTTTCAATGATGATGGAAAGCTTGGTTTTACCTTTGATTTACCAATCTTTTGGTAAATCAATCAGCTCCCTCAGCACTTGGATGCGGCCCATGTGGGCTCATGGACTTAAGTATGACAAGTTTGCTTAAATATTCTCTGAACTGATTCTCTTGCACCAGTATGTCTTCCTTGCTCCAGATTTTATCCCTGGCCTCTGCATCCACGAAATTCTTCTGAAGACTAGTCTTACTAGTAAAGACAGAAGTAACAAAGGCCTTCAGTCTCTCACCTTTTTCAATGTCCTCTGTCAGCAGGGTTCCTGTAGCATTCATCAGCAGAACTACATTTGCCCTAATCTTCCTTTTGCCACTGATATACTCGCATGCTGATATTGCAGCACTCTAAGCTGGGATACAAGCCATCTCACCATGTCTCTGTGATCCCAACAAAATTGTACCCTGGAACTGCCCACAGACTTTTAATTCCTCATGTTTATTCCCCACACTGTGTGCACTTGTGTGGAAGGATGGCTGTGGGTGAAATTACAAGAAACTGAGAAATTATATTCACATCCCATTAGAAGTTAAAACAGTATGGAAATTATAGGGTAAGATGCAGCTGCAACTCCATGGATGGAATGTGGTTGGCTTGTGCAAAACTTATTCCATGATGATTCCCAATACACACAATCTGCAAACTAAAGCACCTGCTAAGGGGGATGGAGTGGAGGGTGGAGAAGAGTGGAAATACCATGGCCAGGCTATGTTGAAATCCTTTGCAGGGAGAGGAACTCAATGGTACTTTACAGCCAAAAAGCCACAAAGCACCTGTCATCCAAGAGAGAGGGGAGAAGATGTCTTACTGTTGAGCCAACAACTGTGTTGAAATCACTCTCCTGGGATGAACATGGCTCATTATAGCCTAATTGTAATATTAACTCACACCTCCATCCCAAAGTTACCTGCCTCCAGGGTACAACCACCCCACACTGGGCACACGCTCTATATTTTATTGACTATATCTTTAAGAGCAAAGCGGGACACTTACACAAATCGGTGGCAAAGGTATGATGAGAGTCACTCAAGCTCCACCTCAAGATGAAGAAATAATATAAAAGTAAGTTGAGACTGGGAAAAAGGTATGGAAGACTCCATGGTAACTGCTGGAATCAGTTGATGGGCTGAACCTATCTTCTCCCCCACAGAGATGCCTATTGGATAAGAACCATACTCTGCGGGCACTGAATACTTTTATTGGGGATTAGAGCTTGTCTGTGTATTGCTTTGAATACATTCTTGCGGTCAGACGCTATGCCCAACAATCCTCGAACCTTAACCTGTCACAATTTTATATTAATAAAGAGTGTTATTCCCTAAACTGTTAGTGTGAGTCCTTCAGGGGCTTTGGAAGTCATGGCCAGTGGGGAACATACTCGAACAAAGTGGAAGACCTGGTAAGGAGTCACAAAGTGGGAAGATCCCCTGAGGGGTCTCCCTTATTCTGTTGTTGTATTTCCCTGAATAAGTGGAACTGCCCTCCAATCCAGTGACTGTTCAGTGAAGGGTCCCCATAAAAGGACACTGACAGACTGGTCAAGCACAAGGCTTTTGGCTTTCCTGGGGTGCTGACAGACAAATCAAAAACTAAGGATGGAGGAAATCTCCCCACACTAAGGGTGGAGGAAATCTCCCGTTTTCACATGACAACTTGTGTACAGGCACTTCAGAGAGGACCTCCAGCATGCTTGTTTCCCTGCAATTGCCTGGGTGCTTTTTTCATAATGTGCCTAGTGGGCATTTTCTTGCTTACACACCAAAGTTTGAGATGACTCTGTTTTGTTGATTTTGTGTTCCTTTTTTTTCACATTACTTCAGGCCCTTTCCTCATGAACCCTGTCCACCACTTCCTCACAGGGCTGCTGGTAACTGTCTCCCTCCGCTGTCATTCCTGTATCTGTGAAGGGCTTATATGACATTATAAATGCTAGGAAAGCTTTGGTAATACTTTCTAGGAAGATGTTTAGGTGGAAGATGAGCTAGACTACAAGTACTGGAACCTGTAAGATATACAGCCTCATAACCAGGCTTCTTAGAAACTGTAGATTTTCCTTCATCTCAATAACCTTTCTCTGGCTGGTCATGCCAGATGTTTTGCTAGTATTTTTCCAGAGTCTGATCTTGCATTCATTTGAAATTAATATAAGTTAAAATAAATTTCTCATTTTGTTTAACATGCCACTTTTATGTCTACAAAGAAACCACTTTAGCCTACCTTATTATGTGCATATGTTCACATTTCAACTTCAGTTGTCATGCTCATACACTTTTTTTTTTTAAATTCTGTGTTTATTTTCAATGTACTACTAAAACAAGACTGTATTAGAAAGTAACTGCCAGACAGACAGTTTTCTCTAAATCATAGAGTGATAGGTCATTGTAAGAGTTTTCCAAATTCAATAAAGTCTTAATCTGCTACATTTCACTTTGTATTTTAAATATATGAAACTTGAAACAGAGAAATCAATTTATTGAGGAGAAGAAAGCAAATATTTTTAATGATGTCCTATTTACAGTTATTTCTTTGTTTAATTTTGAGTGCAAGTTTTTTTGAAAAATAATTTCATAGAGGATTCTGATTCAGTGGTCTCTGTAAGCTTGTGAAGCTTGTTTTTAATACAGGTCACACTTAGAATCATAGTTGGAAAGAACCTTAGAAATCATCTAGTTCCAAACCTCTGCCTTGTGCACAGACGCCTTCCACTAGAGCAGGTTGCTCAAAGGACCATCCAACATGGCCTTGAACACTTCCAGGGATGGGACATCCACATCACCTCTGGGCAACCTGTTCTAGTTTCTCACAACCCTCTGAATAAAGGAGAGTAAAGAATATCTCCCTTATATCTAAGTCTACCCTCTTTCAGTTTAAAACCATTCTGCCTTGTCTTATCACTACATGACCTTCTAAAAAGTCCCTCTCCAGTTTTTTTTAGGTCACTTTAAGTACTGAAATGCTCCCCAGCACCTTCTCTTTTCCAGGCTGAACCTCCCCAACTCTCTCAGCCTGTCTCAACAAGAGAGATATGATAGGAGGTTTTACATTACTCTTAAGTGGACTGCAAGAAACTCATATAAGTAACACATTTATATTCCAGCTATAAACCAGC
This sequence comes from Ptilonorhynchus violaceus, assembly GCA_013397565.1. NCBI lineage: Eukaryota > Metazoa > Chordata > Aves > Passeriformes > Ptilonorhynchidae > Ptilonorhynchus > Ptilonorhynchus violaceus. The sequence goes on along the minus strand of VZRJ01012579.1, from coordinate 389,261 downwards.
AGCAATGGATAGAATTTTAATCTCTTCTTTGCCAGTGGAGGCTGCTTTTCCAAATAGAAATTTTCAAATGTGACAAAATAGACCTGCCTCGGTTTTCTTAAGGAATTTAGGATTTCACTGTACATGGAAATTAAATGGAACAGAATGTTCTTGGAAATTAAGTTAAACCTCTCTGTATACCTCCCCCTGCTAAAAACAGAGAAGAATAATTAAGATACAGTACTCTTATATAACTATTTCAAACTAAAACCACTCGTGGTTGGAAGTGATAGCGTTAACCTAACTACCTTACAGACTGTATCATCATGCCTTCCACTGTTCACATTAATGTTTCATATCATCTCCATGCAGACTAGCCCCAAGCTGGCCAGTCTTCTGTTTATATGAAGAAACAAACAGCAAATATGCAATAAAGCCTATTATGTTTAATTCAGTGCTATGGCAAATTTGTCCAAAGAACAAGAAATAAGAAGTAGAATGATTTTTCAGATGTATTTTAGGACATCAGTTGCAGAACTCTGGCAAACTGAAGTTAATTTGATATAATGTCAGGACATCAGAGGGAAAAAAATGCCATTTACTAAGTCAAGAAAGAAGTCGCTTTTTCCATAAACCAATTTAGCTTTTTGCAGTTTAATAATCTTTATGGGCTGTTGAAACTCAGTTCTTTAAATGCACCGGTTTTCAAATATTTCTTGTAGGCAGATAACAAAAAATATCTTAATACAATTTTTCAATATGTTTATTTCATGTAAATTTAATACAAATGCAAGATATTTAAAGTGCCTCTTACAGAATCAAACTGAAACATATACGAGTTTTTCTCTCGGAAACCACAGGAATAATTTTGAAGGTATAAAATTAAGAAATTGAGTGCTTTATTATAGACATAAATTTAACTAAAATAAGTTCTTGTTGCTAGAAACATACATGCTATTTATTCTGAAAAAAATACTGAATAGTGTTAAAGAGTGTATATCACTTAATTTTAAGGAACTAATATACTCTTACAGAATTTCATAGATTTATAAAACCCTTCTAATATCCATAAATTACAAAGTTCAAACATAAAATAATTGGAATACAGAAACATAAATGCAATAAATACTAAAATGAATGATAACAGTAAAATTATCCATTATTCTATGTTAAAATTTTTAGATTTTTTTTCACAAAGAAGGTAATAAGGCAGGAAATTTCAAATCGTTTATTTATGTTTCCCCACTTATATAATAATTTGAACATTGCTACCTATTTTATATGCTTTTAGATATGTCAAAACCCAGCATTTTAAGATATCTTTTACCACGTTTTGTTGTCCTGTATTTCCAAGCAAGTAGATGAATACCATTCCTAAACCATGATACTTACAATGTGTTCTGTGGGATGCATATATTTTGCAGTACTGCATATTCTCCTATGCCTTTAACTAAATCTCTGCTCTGGAAGGGCAACTAAAACTGTACTTGCAGAAGACAAAGTTTCCACAAGTCAAGATTTCAATCTTTAGACATTTCTCAAATGGAGAAACAGGGAAAAGAACTACTTTGAATAAAATACCTTTTTCTAAGTAATCTGTGTACTTGTCCACATAGAGCACGTCTCTCTTAATAACCATAGCCTCGTTTTATCCATGTTTTAATCCAGACCATCAGATTTTAACATTCCTAAAGAGAGACAAATAAATTTGTGTGTAACTATTTTTTTGCATGTCAAAGTCCTAGAGAACGAGCAGTATCATGACTGCAGTTTACATGTTTCACAAAACTTTGTTCATCTTGATAACACATTTTTTCATTTCCTTTTACAGTCCAAGTTGTCAGTGAGTTTTCATATGAAAACCTGAACCTTCATTTGGCCTTTTTCACCATGGCCTTCTCTTCTTCATTGTTTGCTAGTTTCAGGCTGTTCACAGGTGAGAACACCACTGAAGTCATCCCATGCCTGTTGCCAGATCAGCAACAAAATTGGACTGCAAATTCAACAGTCTCTGTTTCTTGAACTTGTGCACATTTTGGTGATTAAAAGCCTGACATTTCATATAATAAAAGGCTTTTCTCTTTACCACATTTCAAAATTACTAGAGTAAATAATTGGTTTTGAAGAAAGCTAAGAAAAATTAACATCCAATTTGTTTTTCTGTTTTGTTTTTGTTTTTGTTTTTATTTTATTTTAAAAAATAGAACTCCAAAGAACAACAATTTTTGTAGTTTTGTGGACATTTTTCTTTCAATCTTAGTTAATTGTAGATACCAGTATTTTCTCCATAGGGTGATAAAGTTACAACTGAATCAATATTTCTTAATGAAATTTGTCTTTAAATTTTCTTTGTCACTAATTTTTTCATTACTTATTGACATCCCAATAACCTCAGTTACTTTATTTCCCTTCTACTACTATAGGTTGTATTCCTTTCCAGTTGGAATTTCTAATTCCACAACCTTTAACACAATTAAGATGTTATTCCATTGTATTATCATTTGACCAAATTAGACATATTTAGTTCTGGTATTCCCTCACTGGAAATGAAGAAATCCTTTAGTCATAGTTGTTTTCCTCTGAAATTCTACCAGTGTCTTCACATCTTTCTTGTATTGAAATGCCAAGAATAGAATGCTGCATTTTCCAAGCCAAGTGACAGAACTTCCACTAGACCAGGTTACTCAGAGCCCCATCCAGCCTGGCCTTGAACACTTCTAGGAATGGAGCAAGCATCCATGACTTCTTTAGGCAACCTGTTCCAGTGTCTCACCACTCCCACAGTAAAGACTTTCTTCCTAGTATCTAATTTAAATCTGCCCTTCTTCAGATAAAAGCCATTTCCGCTTGTCCTATCACTACACACCCTTGGCAAAAGTCCCTCTCCAGATCTTTTGTAGCCCCCTTTAGGTACTGGAAGGTTGCTATAAGGTCTCTATCAAACCTTTTTTTCTCCAGGCTGAACAACCCCAACTGTCTCAGCCTGTCTTCGTAAGAGAGGTGCTCCAGTCCTCTGATCAACTTAGTGGCTCTCCTCTGGACTTGTTTGAACAGATCTACATCCTACTTATGTTGGGAACATCCGAGCTGGATGCAGCACTCCAGGTGCGGTCTCACAAAAGCAGAATAGAGGGATAGAATTACCTTCCTCAACCTGCTGGTCACGTTTCTTTTGATGAAGCCCAGGATGTGGTTGGCTTTCTGGGCTCTGAGTGCACACTGCTGTATCATGTTGAGCTCGTCCATGAACATTCCCAAATCCTTTTCCCCAGGGCTGTTCTCAATCCATTCTCTGCCCAGCCTGTACTTGTACTTGGGATTACCTCAGACCTTAATGAAAATATTTGTTTAATTTTTTTACTTTTTCAAAAAGAAAATATTCTTCATGAGTTTTCAGGGTCATGTTCCAAATGTCTTACTTTTGAAATAGCAGTTGGTAAGATTCAGGCAAAGAAACTAAGCATGGTCTGCACTGATATTTTGAAGGCATATACAATCACAAGAATGCAGCAGTTTTTTTCTTTCTAGCTGAAAGAAATTAGACAGCTCCTGTAGTTTCAGCTCAATCTATTATGTGTTGCTAGAGTAGTTCAACTATGCACAGTTTTAACGCAGTTTATAGTAAAACATGTTTCAAAACATGTAAATCACACAGGGAGTTCTGCAAACTGAATCATTAACATGTCTCCCTCATCATCAGACATCTCAGGGGGTACACCATACACAGCTAGAGCAGGCATGAAGCAAAAGAAGCAAAGATCCATGTGTGTGGCTGGCTTGTAGAAGTAATGAAAATGTTAAAAATGAAGTAATATTTTACCTAAGAATAATAAAAAACTAAAAATTGCCAGGCATTTTGACTATTGACGCCTTTTCTGTCTTTGGTGCTGACAAACTGCATGTTGTATCATTTATGTCAGGCAAAATGTTTCTGAAAACTCTGTTGTCCAGATTTACTCCACTGTCATCTCCATTATCTTTCTTCTTTTCTATGTTATTATCATTACACTGTGCAAATGTAGAACATAAAGAGTCTCACCATCTAGTGATAGTCTAATCAAGACTGATAGTCTAAAACAACCCAGGTGGAAGGTTACTACCTGAAGCCACTGTGTGTGGTGGTGCAGGCAGCCGAGGCTGCGAAGGCCCTAAATAGAGATGCTGACCATGGGATATGGTGGTCAGGACCCGAGCCTTAACTGCTTCTCTCCTGACAGAAGTAGCTGCTTGCCCTCCCCTAGTCAGCAGTTGGCAAGCCCTGTTGCCATGGTCACAAGTTTCTCCTGCCTTGTTTTATGTATAAGTTCTTGAATATTTAGTTCTCCTGGTTAATATGTATCTGTTCTAGAAAGTTCGGTTCAACTCGATGCCCCATTGGTTCCTACCTCAGATCCCTGCTCTATGTTATCCCCATTGGCTGAAGTTGTGTATCCCCACCTCCTCTCCTCCCCCTGATCCTCAGATTATTGGTTCCTGATACTCTCTCCACCCCTATCCGGCACGGTATAAAACCCCTTGTCACCCTGTTCTTTCGGTTCTCCATCCCTGGACCCTTCACCTGAATAAACCTTCACGTGGAACCTATACGGAGAGTTCCCTTCCTCCTTCTTCACCTTCGCCTGCGTGCTTGGACTACAGCCCTGGGGAGCTCCCCCTCGGGTGAGGAGCCTGTCCCTGTGCCTTTGGTGAGCGAGCTGAGGAGCCGTCAATTGTAGTCGGCGCAGGCCAGTGTGGGGTTGCGTGCGTCCAGCTGGGACACTGCAGATAGACCTCCGGGTTGCTTTTGGGCTTGAGTGCGCCAACAACTGTGAACTCAATCTCAAATGCAAGCACAGCTACTGCATGCCAAAAAGACAATATAGCATGAGGGAATATGTTATTAGCCAAAAAGATCTGGAAGGGGACCATTGAGGTGCTGATGGAGCAAGCATGAAAGTTCAGGCCTTGAAACCTTATTAGTTAATACAGATGGCCATCACCATCAGACAACGTTATGGAGATAATAACTCTAACATGCATTAGGATATACCAACTAGTCAGTGACTGTTTTTAAAGTAGCCTATGTTTGGTCCCATAAACAGAAAAATATCATTTGAAGCAAAAGAATTAGAAAAATACAGCAATGTAATAATTAAGAAAGGAGTTTTATGGGACATTACTAAAATCTGAAAATCAATTAGTTGTGTGGAAAGACAACTATATTATCTTTCACACAGCACATAACTATTTTTTAATCTTTTTATAAAAATAATTCCCATTGATGCCCATATCTTCTTTTGAGATTAGTCAGAATCATACACATACATTCTTCAGTCATCAATTTTTACAGGGTTTAGTAAAATGGGATTTTGGGTTTTAGTTACTACCGTAATTAATACAACAAAAAGCTACAAATAAGTTACATGCGTGATTTTTATCTTTATTACAGCAATTATACGCCATGATGAACTCCTGGAGTAGTTCATCTATGCATTGTTTTTACACAAAATTTGTAGCAAAGCTATAGTTCAAGCCTGAGTCACACAGGATGTTGTTTCCTGATAAAACAGTTACACAGTCCAGCTAGAATTTGCCATAACATCTTTCTCTCTGCAGCATTATTTACTGATCAAAAGGTCCTCCAATTCTGCAAGGTAATCTAGATAGATGACCTCTATTAACTTCCTTCAGAAAAATCTAGATGAAGAGGATAAAAGCAGTCATCAGATTTATAAGAGCTGAAGGTTCTTTTGTTTGCAAAGGACTGTAAATATAAGAAATGTATTTTCATAAAAAAATATCACAGAAGTAAAGATGATGTTACATTTACTAAGGAAGACATACAGACTTAAGTCTGAAAAAACTAATTGCAGTGAAAGTTACCCTTGACAGAAATATATGTTCCTTTTCCTTTAAATTTCAAAATTTGCATTTAGTTGCTAGTGACCAAATAACAGATTCATATGGATCTATTTATTGCCTTATCTGTCTTGTAATAAAAAACAAAATAAGAACATCATAAGATTCTATTTCACATTAACTGTCTTATTTCATTTCCAAAGCACTAACCACCTCACCCACTCTAAGCTCAATAAAGTAAAGTTACTTATTTACTGAAGGCTTATCAAGTTGTGCTTTGTTACCTTTTTCTGGGGTCCAGCTGGAACCTGCCAGTCATTATGAGCAGCCTGTTAAGTCTTATGCCTGCAGCAACTTTTAGTCATGATTTCTGAATAAAAAGAGGAAAGTGAAATATCACTGCATTATAAAGGGAACTTAACTCCTAAAATATGGGAGCCCAGTATGCGCCAGTGTGCCCCTTGCAAACTGACTTCTCTCCTTTGGAGAAGCCTGGGCAAAATGGTTCACTGCAAAGTGTATTTGGTGCGTATATGAGCTCACATGCTTCCACTCTACATTTCTGTTCACTGTCTTCACCACGAAGGCAAAATACTTCAGATGTGGCAATGCATGATTCTTTGTTTCGGTATTTGTGTTTGATGTTAGCTGATGATCACTGTACATCTAGAAATGTTTGATAATCCTCAAATTTCATCTAGCCTACTGTAAGCATGGATGCTCTTCTACCCTCCTTTTAATCTCAGTACTTGTTTCAGTAAAACTCAGCAAGCTATTATCTGTTATAAAGAAAAATTATGATATAAAACAATGATATAAAAGCAAATGATTCTTGGCCACTCACAGTATGGTCAGAGTATGTGCCAATTTCACCTGCACGTTCTTCATGGGATTTTAAGAAAATATTTCCTTAGGCTCAGATGTGAAAATGCAATAGTAGCATATGACAAAAATAATACGCATGGTGTTTTGATGTTGAATTGTAATAGAACATGCAACATTCATTAAGGCTGGCCTGAGACTTCTTAGCCAGATGGACTAATTTTACCTTCCCTTGGATGAGGATCAAAAGTCTGACTGCTGCTGCCATGGAAAGATGAAAGGAGTAAAATCAGAGCAGAAAGACCAGAGAAAGAATCGTGAAGATCGATGAAGGATAGGCTTGCTATTATTGTACATTCATGGAAAAGCAAAAGATGTCAGCTATCATTTTCCCAGAGGACCCACCTGTCCTTTTCTCTTATTCTAGCTGAAACTAATAAATCCTTTTTAATATGAAAGGTGATTTTAAATCCTCATTTATGGGGGTCTAGGATTGTAGATTTCTCATATACTCAAAAGTACACATCTGACTAAGTATCTTCAGGAGCAGGATCATGTTCCCATTAAATGTACAGTACATTTATTTCCAAGAAAACAAAAAGTACTGGGATCAGCATGAGCTGTTATAGCTTAAGGCAACCTAACTTTTGCCAACTAAAAGATTTTTGTTGTGGAATAGGGCTCATTCTTATCTTCAGTTTGCAGCTCCCTCCTTCACCTGTCTCTTAATTGCCTCTGACATTCCATGGTGACAATTAACCCAGTATCTCCAGCTTAAAAGAGCTGTCTAAACTTCTATTTCCCCTCCAAAACTGGTACTCTTCTCTTTAATGAGGGGAATCATTAAACCAGTTTTCTGTAGTGCTATATGGAGTTCAATCTTAGATTTTAATTTAAGGCATCATCTATAAAGTTTTTTTTAAAATGGAGTCAATTAAATCAGCCTAGGTGAGCACATAGAAATTAGATCAAAATATAAATATTATAACTACTTAGAGCTGCCTAAAAGATAAGTAATGCATAGAACCATATAAAATGAAATGAAATGAATAGAACCAGGAGTTATACAAAGTTATTTTCTGTGTTTTAGTTTGACTTCTAATCTTCTTGCATAGTGTAGTTAGTTCGGTAATGCTGTCTTCTTCATAAGGAAATACTTAGTAATGCCCATATGAATGCCCATATCTGTGTGTTCTTTCATCAGTGCCACTTCTATTTTTTGACAAATCACATGAATTTTACAAATAAAATATTGTAAATATTGGGTTTGATATCAGGATCTTACTAAGCCCTTTACCTATGCATCAACTGTTACAGCTGCATCATAGGAGAAAATCTTTCAGGTGCAGGAACCACACTTTTGGTGTCCCCAGACCTACATTTCTGCAGTCAGAGCAGTAGTCCTTAGTGTAAGGATGGCACAGGAATCAGGAGGCTGGAGTTGGTAATGGGAGGTAGTAAGACTTGATGTCAAGACATCAATGTCTTCAATTTGCCCATTGAAAAATACTTCAGAGTATAATACTGATCTTCAGAGACAGACATCTGAGAATGTAGCAAGTTAATCATCAGCTGCTTGTCCGCCCTCTCTCAGACTAAGTTCTTTATGTGAGACAGTCAAAGCAGCAGTGAAGAATATCTAGGATTCTTTGTTTTTTAGATTCTCCTTGAAAGGCAAGAAAGGGAGATTAGAGGAGATATTATTAATCTTGCTTGTGGGCGTTTATGTGGGCTGTTTAACTGGTTTACTGTACAACGTTTAGATGATAAAGTACAATGAAATCAAATATGGGAATTCATCCAAAGGATGAAATGGTATATGATGAACCCTGTTTTAATGATAAATGAAAAATTTTAATTGTCCATGATGCTTTTATTCTCTGTATTATCTCTAGTATCTATCCAGACGGAAATGACCAGCCAAATAAATCTTATCATTGCTATGAAGTACATTTTAGTCCCATTTAGAGACACCCAGAACACAAATTAACAGACCTTTTAGCATGAAAGTGTCATTCAGCTTGGACTGGAAAACTAAATAAAAGTTAGTCTACAAAAGTTATTTCCATTTGCATGTTTTTGAAAAAAATTTCTGAGCCATAAAGTCTAAGGAGCTTTATTTTTGCTTTTTTTTCCCTGTGGATCTTCTGCTTGTCTAAGTACTATCATAATTTTGGGAGAAATGAATTTTTGGAGAAATGAATGGGAAAATGTAAGGTGGGAAAGTCATGAAATAAAAATCTGGGATCTTCTACAAGCTGGTTACAGATTTCTTGCAATATGATGAAGCAAGTTGGAAGCACTTTCTTATATTTTCCAATCAAGTGTGTAGTGGATCCTGGGAGAAATGGTAGGTGTGCTCATATCTGCTTCAGAGAGAAGGAGTAATCAGGAAATTCTGTGTATCAATGCTAAAATAAGCACAAAGGTTTATTCCTCAAGAATTAAAATTCATAGCTTTCCTAAAAAATTGCTTATCTATGTCTCCTTCCTTTTACTGTGTTAAACTGTTGCTAGAAGCCAGGAACAATGAATGCCTGGAAAAGATATCAGATTTTGATGGTTTTTAGTTTAGTCGTGTATGGTGCTGACGTCATTCAAAGATCTAGTGAAGCTGAGCTGACCTTTGCCTGGATGAATACAGCTGTCATATTTCCTGCCACATTTGTGCTATTCCAAAGCTATCCATGACTCACTCAACCTTTGATACATGCAAGAACTGCAAATATATGTCATAGTGGCTGGCATACTAGGGAAAATTTTATGTTAGGTAGACCAATATATAAAGATCAACTGCTGAAGTGGTTTCAAGACACAGTTTCATCTCATGTTTTTTTCATTTCATTTGAAAATCATAGAAAATAAGCAATTGATTATCAACTTCCAATGTGATTCTGTGACAAGAGTGGATGGAATGAGGTACAATAGATTATATAGAATGGGGATCAATTTTTTTTCCCATTTTTGGCATTAGAATTGTTAATGAAAGAACAACATCCAGTCTTGGTATTTATATTTAATAACAGGTATTGACATCTTAGGAGCTGTGAAAAACAGTAGAACATTTCAGGAGTTGAAGATCATACCTACCATACCATAATAAGCTTAAAAGAACCCAATCTACTTACTGAGTCCTAAACAATGACACATAAATTGACTATCCTAAGTAAGGAAGAAAACTGGTGGGGTTCAATTTTATTTTTTTTTTTTTGTCTATCATAGAAAATACATTTTCTATGCTAGAATAGTGTCTGCGGAAAAAGCTAAAAAAAACCAATTCCGTGTAGAAATAAACCAGAATTTGATAACCTTACTTTCTATTTTAGTATTGAGAGCGGAAAGTGAGAATAATTAACACTTGAAAAAACACAGTACTGGAAAGCAGAGCTTGCCCTGTACCATGGCATGTTCTATTCAGATTGGGAAACAGACTGACTAAGCAGTTTTTATCCTATAAAAGTTATTAGACTCTGCAGGTATAGCTCCATGAACCTGAATGGCCTATTATCAACAAGAGGTGAAATCAAATCTATTAGTTCCTCTTGACATCTGAGTTTTTGGGGATAGATATTCTTTGGGGTTTTATTTTAAAGTAGATAATACTGAAGATATGTTTATGAAGTTATATTTACTAGGTAAATGTATTTTCCCAGAGCTCATCGAGCTATCTTTTATTCTGGATTGTTGACGTACAGTGTAAGTCCATCCTAGAGAAAAGAAGCTCTGATTTGTGCTGCCCTCAAGACGTAATAGTATGTCACATGAGGCAATGGAGAAGCATCAGTGATTTGTACTAGATTCCGAAGTTATCTTAGTTCACAGGAATAGTAGCTGTTGATTTTATATTTGAGAATGCACAAAAAAAGATCGAACTATACAGCTCCATACTTTGTTCTTGAATAAAAACTTTATTTTACATAGAGCTTGCTCTTCTATTTATAGTAAGAAGGAAAAAAAAAGAGTTTTTGAAAACTGGTGAGATCCAGTTCCAGATCTGGAAGTGAATTTTGCAACTTGAGACAATCTCCAGTGTTTATTGTCAAAATGATTTATGAGATGAGTTGAAAAACTCACTGTTCTTTGCTAGGCAGGATTTCTCCAAAGAAAGATGCTGCCACGTAGTAACCCAGATGGATCAGCTTCCCCATCAATTGCATATTGACCTGTATATTGAATTTTATCAATTTACTATTTAAATACTTCCAGGGCATTTAGTGATATACCTATCAAGAGTTAATTTAAATTTTTCATTAATAATACTAAGTGTTTCGTAGCATGTTTAGCAGCCCAAGAGTGATATCCTTTGATTATCTAGCCAGTCATTAAACTCCTTTCAAATTTGAAATGCATGACAAATACCAAAATATCTGGTTACCATAGGTATGCAAATTAATGTATTTCTTCCTGTGATCATATATTATTGTCAGAAGAAAAAAAAAAAGTAATTCCATTTCAAGATTATTTTCTTCAAGCAGAATTGTTTTAGTCATGGGATCAATACTTTTATACTGTGTAGCTGCTGAGAAATGGATCTCAGGTTTGAAATCTAAACAATCAGTTAATTGAAGAACTAATGAGTATTTCCTATGCACCTGTTAAATGATGGCTATAGTATAAGTAGTAGAAGCCCTGCCATGAGATGTTGTTAAAATTTGCCTCCAGTAACTTTTCATTTAAGTTGTCCTGGGTGTAGTAAAAATACACATTACTGGAGCCTTTAATACATATAGAAGCTGTGTCATGGTGCTATTATCAACTTACCAATGTTATTAAGTCATAAGGAAAATAACATTTTTAAGAGTATGTTTTGATATAACTGAGCAATCCTACTAAAGTCATCAAAAAAAGGAAGATCAAATGAAGAAATTTATTTATGTAAAAATTGTACATTCAAGCTTATTCTAACTCTCTCACACTTTTTTTTCTGTTGGAAACACTGTCTTATACAAGATTTTTACTAATGTTCCCAGAGGTGCATTTTCATATGATGCTGTCTTGCATTTACCTATGTTGTGAGTCATGGAGCCCTGAAAACAAAATATTCATTACTCTGGACCAAACTGCAGGTACAACAATTATGACATTTTGCCTCCAACAAATATTTACTGGGATTGTGGAATTAACACTAGCAGAAAAAAAAGTATAAAATCTGGGGGTTTTGGTTTTTTGTTTATTTGTTTGGTTTGGGAATACTGGACAAAGATGAAGCTATAGTCAGATAAGACTATGCAATAAAAATAGAAGCATTATTCTTGATGTTATGTGACTTAATATGAAACTCTACATTTCAGAGAAAGAGCATGCAAGTTTAAAAAGACTTTTAAAGGATAAAAATGAAAAATGGAGCTTGAAACAAATCATGAATATTCTCTTCTTCAACCTTCAGTATACTGGGAAATGGGTGGTACCTACTTTGCTTTCCAAAGGATATAAAACCAGCCCATAAACATTATTGCATCTTGAAAATAACTATTCATATCTTTACATTTGCTTAATCCAGGGATCTCAAGTGGCAGTAGTGGGGATGATGGTCTTGCTTAAGTCAACTACATGAACACTTAAATTAATGCTATGCAAATATTAATCCATAGTACATTTACATCTGCATTTGTTTCTTCCTATACCAAGAGCTCAGATCATAACTGGCAGTGGAACTAGAACTTTACTATACTTGACTTTTTTCCAATCAAAGAATCTAAAACTAGATTAGGATAGTTATTAATTTATCAACTATTTAAACTAGTGTCTTGGATATTCCAAACATAGATTCAAGACTTCAGTCATGAGTTCCCTTCTATACTTTCACTGTATTATAAACTATTACAAATTGTATGATGTTTACTCTCATTCATCATATAACTTCAGCTTTTAGGAACAGCTTCTCTTCCTGTTTTAACTGAACTCCATTTGGGGTAATTCTGTGTTTACACAGCAAATGTAATCTCTCAGTATTCAACCTAACTCTACTGAGAGCAGAGGCTCTGCAGTGTGATCTCCAGATTGCCGGCTAGGTTTCTAGCCAGGTGTGTAATGCTAGACACCATGGCAGCAATCACAAAACAGGTATGGACTGATAAAAATGTGATTTTCATGAATAGAATTTGTTTATCAGTTTTAAAAGGTGTTGTGAATGTACCTGAAATAAATATACTCGTTGCTGATTGTTTTTTTCTTTTACCAGCTTGTTCACTTTTAACTAGCCAGTAGAGTCAAATGCAAAAGACATTTTACCATTGCTTGCATGCACTTCATAACATATGAATGTTATGTGCTCTTTCAACATTTTCTCTAAACTATGACTTGATGCAGAAAGGTGTAACAAAGCATGAAGCTACTCAAAGGACTGAAAAAGGATATTAACTTTAAAAAATCATGTTCTCGTAAAGATATTTCTAGAAAGCCAAAACATCAGAACTGGAAAATATTTAGTCCAATTGATGCCTTATTGGGACTACCTAAAAGAGAGAGACTTGACAAAGATTAAAAGGTTAAAAGCAGTGATGTTTATTTGAAGGCCTTTGGGTACATCCAGGGCAGTCAAAGCTCGCTCGGGGTGGGGGGGCCTACACCCCAAGAGGACCCCCTGAGGTCCTCTCCCCAAGTTAGACCACCCAAGATGGACAACTGGACATTGAGTTGTCCATACTTTTATAAGTTTGGTCCATTAGCCTGTCGGGGCTAGCTCTTCCAATTACAGCCACAGGTAATGAAGTAATTCCCCCGAGGATTTTCCCCCCTTCACCAATGGTTGTTTACATATCTTGGGCCTGAAGCAGTAAGGTGTCCTTGAAGCTCAGGCCTGAAGATGGATTGTTTTGTCTAAAAGGCAGTAGCTAACGCTTTTGTATGGGCTTTAGAGTTACACACTAAGGATTGCAGGGTTACAGCTATATGAAAAATATAAAAGCCAAAATCCTAAGGCATCACGATGATTCCTTACTATCATCCTACAGTATACGATTTTTTTTTTAACCAGTGGTTATTCAGTTTAAAGCACAAGGTAAAACACCAGTGACACTACACTGCACACTGAGCAATTATTCACCTGTGATGTCCCTTAATAAGAAATGAATGCCAGAGTTTCAAAACTCGATCTGAAATTTACTTTTTCAGTAAAAGGTTAAATTGTATGTGTTGTAATCGTACTACAGGCAACCTGAAAAGAACTTGTGGAAAGTATGTTTAAATTCTTTTTATAATATTCAAAATACTTGAAACATGGGAAATACTTCTGCAAAAATAAAATTTATTCACTATTTTGTCACATGAAAAGGAAAGGAAAAATATTATAAAATATTAATCAATATTAATATTAAAATTAAAATATTATAAAATGCTATAAAATAGATGGTCTTAAGTTAAATATGGCTCTATATTTCCCTCAGTGAGTATGTTAACTGTTAAGGTCACATTTTTTTCCCCTTACTGTGCTATATGGCCACTAGCATGCACTCTTCTCATGCTTTTCTTTAAGTGGCTAAGGTACTTTCTTGTTCAGAAAATGGGATTAAACACAGGCTTTCCTACTTTGGACAAATAGCCCGGTCAGTAGGTTGTTTATGTTGAAAGCAAATGAATGAACCAGTCAAGCCAGGAATTGCTACTGCTTTTGTTTCTCTTCATTTCTGATTGTCTGTGACTTCCAGTCATGCTAAAGACAGTTTACATATCCTCACCAAACTGTCTCTTGAGAGAAATCAGACACTTCTGTTATATGCCAGTGTTTAAAGGCGCTTCTGCTTATGTTCACAAGTTTAATTTTTAATGTCTTGGGTATGACCAGGTATCAAATGGATTTCAGCATAATTAATATCTCTCAGGTACCAACAGGTTTTCATCTTGCTTAACATATAAAGAATTTAGGTTAATGTTGCTTTGGCATGGGCTTTCTTTCATCTTTAATCATAATAAGGTGAAGGTTCATCTAAAAGCAGTTATTTTACTTTCCACATATAGCCATATCTAGCCGTGGCATTAAGAGGAGCTTATATATGAAAGCATTGAAAAAGGAAAAGGTTCTGAATAATTTATAAAGGTGAGCTGCAAATAAGAGGCTAAAGTAGCAGAATAATAAAATAATCACATGGGGACTAAATTGCTCAAGAGCTGGTAATGAAATAGGCAGCCCTTCACCTATGATGTCTACCATCTATCTTACCTGGTTAATATATTTTTGTAATCCCTCTGAAATGTACTATCCAAATTCATTATCACTTATTTCTGTAAAAGGCTAATAAAAATCCCTTTTACTTGTTAAAAAAAAATCAGTCGCCTATTCAGAAAGCATAAATTGTCAGAATACTTTTTAACAGCCTTGTTTCCTGTCTTCAGTTAACTTTAGAAATGAAAGCCTAAGATTCTCCTATAAACAGAAAATGTCTATAATCCACCAGGGTATAATGAAGCAAATGATTATTTCTGAAACACCTACCCTGCTTGTCAGCCCCTAAGCACTTCAACAAAGCACTCTGAGTCATTTTTGTAAAGAGGTGGTGTGACAGAAGAAATGAGCCACAGGTTGGAGATCCTCGGGCAAATGCAGCCCAGTGCATATGGTACATCATTACCAGTCTGATTTTAATGAAGTTTTAGAGCCTTAAATTTCACATCACAGTTGGTGCTCATATGCATTTTACTGTTATTGCCTTTCATTTGCCAAATAAAGATAATTGATGATCTTTACTTAGAGAATTTGTAGATTTTGAAGCTGTCTATTTTTAAGAGAGGTTTCTACTACTTTTTCTTTGTGTATGCGTGCATGCTTCCCTTTATGCTGATTTTATTTGGTCTAATGATTCTTTTTTAGTGTTTTTAAAATAGAATAAGAAAAATTCTTTATGCAACTAAGCAAAATTTCATTAACATCTTCACTGACATGAATGAACTACCTGTCAAAAGGTTACACTAACCTCAAGAAAGAATGGAAGAATATGGTCCTTACTGAGTTTGCCTTCTACAAAATCATGCAGAATCTAAACTCTCAGGCTATCACTTGGCAAAAAGATTACATCAAAAGAAATGGAGGAGCTCTTGGTTTCTGTTTCATGCTTTTTATAAAGAAAATAACTGAAAATATTGACAAATGAAATTAACAAGAGAGAAACAAAGTTGAACAGAAATAAATAGAAAAGAGCGTAAAAATTTGAAAGAAATGGGAAAACCAGTTAAAAAAAAGAAACAAGTAAGAAGGTAAAGCTTCCACCATTCACAATCAATCTCTTCTAGAGAAAGATATATTAAAATGACCGTGTGTACTGCATCGCATCGCATCCAACTTTTGCTTGCTCTGTTTTTATGAGTGATCTTCCATGCCCAATTCAGAAGCCTGCTGGGTTCTTAGCACTTTTCAGACTCAGGATCACAGTCATTGCTGGTCCAGAGTTCTTTGCCAAAGTAAGTTTTTAGATCATTACGCTTACGCTTACAATAACAGTATATGTGAGAATATAGCTAATAGCTAAAAATTCTGAATTAATATGATTATTTTGCCTGCTTTGAACCTTCTGTGTCCTAGGTCAACCAATTCCAAGTTCTATGCTCCTCTTCAAATATTAAAAATCCTGAGAACAGAGAGTAGCCCTCACTGCAGTTTTTTGGTGTATGCTGGATATTCTGAAGTGCATTTCAAATCTATCTTTTTTTATAGCATTAATAGGTTGAAGAAAATAAAAACATTTTGATTTTAAAGGCACTATTAACATTCAGCTGACTGTATTTTAAGATCAAATGTAGAGCACTTGATTCAAAATTACAAGGTTCTGAGGGGATATAAAGAAGATATCAGCAGAGGCAGCTCAGGTTTAGTCACCCATCTAAACCTTGAGAGTTTCTCTGTAGTAATGACCTTCACTTGGTTCTTACTGGTTCCCCACTTCTCTTTAGCCTTATTCCTCAGACTTCAACAGTAGCATGTTGTAACATGAGTGTCACAGACATTTTCCACCTCCCCTGTCTCCCACAGTATTCAACAAGATCTTGTCTGGTTTTCTTACATAGCTTTGAAGCTCTTCCTCAATCTATCCTGGTATTATGAAATAAAACTCTTCGGAGATTTTAATCTTCCTGTTCTTATGGGGTACTGACTGGGCAAATATTTCCCAAAATATTTCCCAAAAAAAATTTTCTGAAGGTCTTGTAAAGCCTCTAGCTTGAAAAACTGTGGCCTGACGGTTCTCCTTTTACCATTTCAAAGCTGAACCACACACACAATACTCATTTAAATTTTGCAATAAAGTATACAGTTCCTGTACAGGAGAAAGTATTTCTTAGTTATGTTATCATAAAAAAATCAAGTTAATTTTATTATTTATATATAATTTTTTATTCAAAATGAAAGTTCAGAATGCCTTTGGAAATAGAGTATTTTAGCATGCAGTCCAAAACAGACATATCCATTAATTTTGTCTCAACTGTGGAACTCAGTGGAGGCTTAGGATAATATAAAATGGAAACCTTATTTGTTTGTTTCTTTTCTTCTCATTTCTTAGGTAAACTTTCTAAAAGCTGAAGTTTATTTAGGCTGAATTCTGCACTGAAAACCAGGTTTAATCAAGCATTGCATTGCTTAATGTTGCTCTAGAAAGGGTAACTATGTTGATTCAGCTTTGGAGAAGTCAAGACAACTGATCAACTGAAGCACAAAAAAAAAAGTGTGGCCCCTTCAAAAGAGGGGAAAAGGGGGAGTTATGGGAGTTTTTGTTGTTTCTATTGATGATCACATAAGAAAGAGGATATTGAAACTGATGGAGTTGCTTGCTCAGACCAGCCCAATCCTCACATTTTTAACATTAAGACTGAGATGATTTATGCTGTGGCACAGATATATGATGGAGGAATTGAACCAAAACATCATAAAAGAGTTGGAATATATCTATATTAGCCTCAGACCACACTGAATTAGAAGAAAGCAGCTTACATTAGGATGATGAACCACCCCTGTTAGAGAAAGATGTGATAAAGACCTTCACAGAAAGACTTTTTTGAAGACTGTGTCTGAAAGAGATGCATAAGCCAGTTAAATGATGTAATGAGTAAAAAGTCTGCACCTTGGTGAGGTTAAGGACTACGGCTGCTGACATGGACATTCTCAGGACACCATGCATTAGAGGGACTATAGGAGAGGAGACGTTGAGAGTAATGTAACACAAGGGCCAGAGACACCACCTAGTTTCCTACCAGACATCAGTAATGTTAACACAACTGTGTCCTGAATGAAAAGAAGTAATATTTCCTCAGACAAGAGGGAAAAGACTGTTAGCCACCTTTCATGCAGGGTAGCAGCTGTTAGTACATTAGCTTGTCAAAATGGTATATATCTCGTTCATTAATAAAAAATTGACATGTATTTAACAAAGCAAGGCTGGAAGAGAATGAAAATGGGTAGCACGGCATGAAGAGGAAAAGGAAGAAGGGACAGAGTCTAATGCTTTTTTCACCTACCTCACAGATAAAGAAGATAATATTCAATTTCTCCAGAGGTGCACAGTGAAAAGACAGTAGTCAATGGACAAAAGTTGCAGGGAGGGATCTTATTCTAATTAGATAAAATTAACAAATTCTCTATAATGAAAACCACCAAAGTGTGGAAGAGGTCGCCCAGAGTGTGTGTGGTTGCTCCACCTTGGCATGCACTTGATTACAACAAGCCCATGCAGCTCTGGGGGAAAAGTGACAGGACAGAAAAAGACTTGGGGGTGCTGGTCAACAGAAGACTGAACGCAAGCCAGCATGTGCTCAGGTAGCCAAGAAGGCCAATGGCTGACACCATAAATAGTGTAGTCAGCAGAACTGGAGTAATTGTGCCCATGTATATGGCAGAGGTCAGGTCTCACGTTAAGTCCAAAGAAGGGGAACAAAGCTGGTGAACAGTCTGGAGCATAAGTCTAATGAGGAATGATTGAAGGAGCTGGGCTTCTTCAGCGTGGGGAAAGGAGGCNCAGGTAGCCAAGAAGGCCAATGGCTGACACCATAAATAGTGTAGTCAGCAGAACTGGAGTAATTGTGCCCATGTATATGGCAGAGGTCAGGTCTCACGTTAAGTCCAAAGAAGGGGAACAAAGCTGGTGAACAGTCTGGAGCATAAGTCTAATGAGGAATGATTGAAGGAGCTGGGCTTCTTCAGCGTGGGGAAAGGAGGCTCTCTCTATAACTACCTGAAAGGACATTGTAGCCAAGTGAGGGTTGGTCTCTTTTCTCCCAGGTAACAAGTGATAGAACAAGAGTAACAGCCTCAAGCTGCATCAGGGGAGGTTTAGATTCGATATTAGGAACAATTTCTTGACAGAAAGGGTGACTGAGCATTGGAACAGGATGCCAAGGGAAGTGGTTGAGTCACCATCCCTGGAGGTATATAAAAGATGTGTGGATGTGGCACTTAGGGACATGGTTTAGTGGTGGACTTGGCAGTGTTAGGTTAACAGCTGGACTCGATGTTCTTAAAGGTCTCTTTCAACCTAAAAAATTCTGTGGTTCTATGATTCTAGGTTCAGAGAGCTTCCAGACATGGAATATAACTCTTATGTTAGTCACATCAGTAATTCTACCACTTTGATCAGGATGTTGAGCCAGCTGATCTCCAGAGGAGACTCAGTCTACAGATATCTTGTTTATACAAACATTGAGGCTTCCATGTTAAAAACTAAAACAGTCTGTCTAAGAATATTAGTCTGTCTGTTAGCTGAATACACTGTGCAGGGAGGCACTCATCAAACTCCAAATTTAGATACGGCAGCTCAGCAGTGTAAACACATGGTAACAGAACAGGAACACCAGACTTCTGCTCTGGGTGAAATTTTTAACACTGATTCCCAGGGAAAAGACTTATGCACTGACCCACTTCCCAATTATCCCTGTGTCTCTGGCTGTGACTTACTACAAGGATGACTCATGGACCTGCAGAGAAAATATTTACTGAACAGTCTGCCAGCAGAGGATGAGGTAGGCAGAAAGGAAAGAACCATGTTAAATAGAGATCAGCATAATTGAATTCCATTTGCTTAGTGATCCTGCACCTCTCTGCTCTGTGCAGATATTTTTCTTTAAATACATTAACCATAGAAAAGCTGAAAGAAAAATTGTCAGTGTTTAAAATTATCTTTAAATAGAATAAACACAGAAGGAAAATACTTCAAATTAGTTCAAATAGAACACAAAGTACATCACAAGCAGATATTCACCCAAGGTTGTGGCTGTGGTTAGCAGCTAATGGGTGGCTAGCAAGAGGCTATCTGCAAGTCTACTGGGTAAACTGACAATTCCCCACAACGTGTTTGTGGTGGAATATGTACTTCATAGACTGGCTCTTCAGCTATAGCCCTCTGGTGTGGTGTCAGCGCATAAGACTTGGGGTTCACCAACTGCAGCAAACAGTTTATATCCTACCTTTCAAGGTAAGTTCCTTCCAAGTCCTGAAAAGAAGCAGGCAGAAAATCATGGGGGAGTCAGAATTTCTGTTGCTGTGTGGTTGCAGAGAGTTTTCTTCTATTCTTCAAATAACTACATTATATTAAACAATCTAATTACAAGAGAAGAGTCTGGGGCAATTTTTCCAGGTTCCACCTGTGGCAATGGTTTCAGTAAAAAGAAGACATTTTTCAGTACGGAAACTCACAGATAAAGCAGTGGCACTGACAGATTTACTAAGGATGTGGGAAGATCAATCTTTACCTCCTACTCTGGGGCAGTAGGTTAGCCCTGTATTATTAGCAGGGGTGCAGAGTTTCACAACATTTACACAAGTGGAATGGTGTCGCACATAAAATTTACCTTAAATAATCTTGAAAGTGTTTGTGTATTCGTGCAAAGTGCAGCGTTGAAAAAACATTTGCTTGCATCCTGGAAGTGGTGTTAACCGCATTAATTTGATTCTGTTTCCAGGTTAATTTACCTGTGTCTCTCACCAGAGATAATTATCTAGGGCATGACACTAGCATTGTTGTATTGTCTCCAGTTTCTGAGCTAAATGTTGCTGAGCTGTTTCAGGAGTCTTTCAACAGTTTGCATCTGGGACCTTATGTCTAAGAAAGCCAATACAGCCTATTGTTTATTTGACAGGTTCAGTCCCCTGTAGGGCTTAGTTTCATAACCATCTTAATGTGTCCACACTGTAAAAAACTACCAGTGCTTTCTTTTATGTGTTCACTTTTTCTTGTAATCTTTCTGCATGGATAATGGAAAGTAGCCATCCCCAGACCCAGACTGTAGAGTATTAGTAGAAGGTAAAAACTGTACAAAACTCTGTACTTTGTATTTTTTATACTACTCTCCTCTTTATACCAGTAATTCTGAAATATGAAACTAACACATCAGAAAGGTACTAAACTGTACCTTAATTAATACAGCCACAGAAGTTACCAAAACATGCATTAAAGGATTCTCTACAAAACTGGAGAGTTTCAGGTCAGTTGAAGATTTCAGGATTTATTTCATGTCCAAGATCTCTTTGATGCCAGACTTCAGATTAAAAACTCAGGCATCCTTGATCAGCACTCTCATGCGTTGTCAAGCCAGTGAATCATACCTCTCTTTCCATGATTAGGTGTGCAAATTTCAAATTAGCTTTCCTACGTCCCTAGGGGAACTTGAAATACTAATAAATCAGGATCAATGTGGTGAAGGGGGCAACTCTGACACTGGCACACATTGACAGTTACCTACTGGTATAAATTCTGAAACTGTACAATAACAAGTTTCTAGCCACCTATAATTTCCAGACAAACATCAGGAGGACAAGCTTATGTCTGTGATAACCAAAATTTTGTTATGCTAAATATGATACATTAGACAATAGTCCTTGACGTTGAATAATGACAGATCTTTAATGATGATTTTTCATTATCTCCTACTTGCAGTACAGAGTATTTTCTCCCGCTCAATTGAACATTTGGTCCCTAGTTTGTGTCAGCTTTTCCCATGATCCTTATACAGACTACCAATATACATATAATTTTTTATGTCCCTGTGAAAAGTATGTTGGATCCCCAATGAAGATCTTAAGAAAGTCACCTGAAACTGGGGTGAATGAAATACCAGTGAAAAAATCCACCTGTATAGATGCATGGTTCAATGTTAAGTTGCACAATTAAATATTAAGATTTACAATTATATTAAGATGCATAGTTCAATATTAATTTAAGAGTCTGCAATATTAGACTTTGGAATTTATTTTTTGAAAGCTCCCTCAAACTGAGGAAAAAACATTTTATTGCAGCTACCAGTTCCTGCTACATTTAACCCATTTGATTGTCTCATAGTATAGAACAGCATGAGAACCACACATACAAGCAATTATCCTCTGAGATTTTATATCACATTCTTACTAAAAATAGTATAGAAAATGAGTCAGGAAATATTTCTTGAAAGTATTATATCTAAAAATCACAAAATTACTGTCAAACATATTTCAGTAAGCAGTAAATGAACCCTGCTTGCACCATAAATCATTAATGTTTAATCACCAGCCAATGCCGCACTAAGCTCACTGGCATGGAAACTCTAAGATACTCAAAGGATAGTTCTAGCAAATCTGGCATGCATGGTTGGCTTGTGTGCTTAATTACTGTTTATGCATTGGCAGTATCCAAGCAGTTGTATGTAATAAATAGAACACTGTCACACTGTCCAGATGGTTTTAGATTCAGGGCCTAGGGAGTACGTTTGAAGATTACAGGCCTGATTTACTAACAATTCACACCAGCTCAATTGCTGAAAATCATGCTAATAGCATACGTTCCAGCAATTTAATCAATGCAAAAAATAAATATATTATTAATGACTATTTAAAAAACCACTTTCTCTTCTATTTAGCCACTTGTCAGAAGAGATACAATATTTTTATTCTGGTTTGAGACATTCAACAGCTTTATTTCTGCAATGTTCAGTAGGTTTGAGAGAAATGGTTTCTTTTACACAGAAAAAAGGAGTGCCAAGCAGAGATAATCCAAGCTATCTTTGAAAATTATAGTTTAGGTATTAGAATGGGTATGGGCACTTCAGTGTGGTGACCTGCCTTAATTAATTTACACTGTCAAGAATTAGAGACAGAGTTACATGTCATCAAATTAAAAATGGAATCATGAATTGTTTCAGTCCTTACTTACATATGAATAAGAGGCCAAATTATGCTCTCACTTTCAAGCAGTCCAAAAAAAAAAAAAAAAAGAAAAGAAGTTTATAAAGAACTACTGTCTTTTTCATCCCAAAACTCGATTTGACCCAGATGAGTGAAATTGCTTTAATTAGATTTCCTTTAGGGAATAAGAGAGAGGGGAAAGAAGGAGATAAATTAGGAGGAAAAAAATGGATTTAGAGGGGAGATGTACTTTTACTTAATAAATTAATGCTTAGACATCCTTCCATAAACCGAGAATATGGGCAACTTGAAATCAAGTTTTCACCTCTCTGAGAGTATATGAAGTCATCTCCAATTTTTCACAAGAAAGTCCTATTTTAAAGATTATATAGGACAGTCAGGATGAAAATGCGAACAGAGGTGGACTTAATCCTCTCCACATAAACCGGAAATGAGGTGTGATTCTCTTTGCAGGGCATGAAAAAAAGGAATACAGTAGCAGCAGGCAATTGAACACAGTAAGAGAGAGGAAACCAAAAAGACTAATAAAAAGGGTAAAAGTAACATTTCTCCCCTTCTTATGAAGGTAAAACCCACTACTGTCAATCTGATAAATTACCTTGGTAAATGGATTATAATTTAAAGTTTGTTTTTGATTCAAAAGAAAGCACTCTAGAAACCAAATCATAGACCATATTTGGTAACCACCAGTCATATTTCATTGTGTTTCAAACTATCCATTATGAAGATGCTATTCTGTACCTTCCTTTTCACCATAAAAAAATCCCCAAACAAACTACCTGAAGTGTTTCTGTACTATTTCCAAAACAGGATGTATGGTTTACAGACAACTACTTCTAGGGTGCAGTTCACTTCACGTTAGAAGAGACATCTGAAATAAATAGGTGAATAACTGCATCTCCACTGGTGCAAAAGGGCTCTAGCAAGCTACTTCAGCTGTGGAGAGGTATAGGCTTATTAGCTACATACAAAGTATATCCCAAAGAAATAGCTGTCCCATTAACCTAGTGTGCTGGTTTTAACAGCAGCAGGGAAATTAAACTCCAAACACGGCACTCCCTTTCCCCTACCCCTTTCAGTAAGGAAGAGACAATAAAGAGAGATTATAAATTGAAATAGCAATTTACTAGAAGCACAATAACAACAGCAATATGGTGAGGAAAGCTCCTGCAGCTTAACATTCCCACCCCCAGCCCAAAAACAATGGAAAGCAGAGACAAACCAACCCCAGAAGGTAGTTCACCCAGACAGAGGTTGTGCAGCTGCTGGCTGAACTTAATTCCCACAGTTGCTTCCTCTGCTGCCTCAAATTCTCCCCTGTGCTATGCACAGGGGGTCGGGAGGGGGTGGAAGGTCTCTGCCGGGGTGCTAACCCTGCACTGCCCAGCCTCAACGGCTCAGCCAGTGCCTCAGAGCTGTCCGCTTCAGTACCATAAGTCCGTACTCAGGCTCTGGAGGAAAAATGGAAGGGGAAGCCAGTGGGCAGCAGAAGGGACCAGGTTTGATGGGGTTTTAAGTGGACGGTCCACTTCGCTTCGGCAAGTGAGGCAAGACAGTGCATTTTCCCTTCTGCTCCCCAGCTTTTCCTGCCAAAACCATGCCCCCAGCAACAGTGTGGGTGGTATGGAATAAACCACATGGTCTCACACACAGCACTAAAACTTCACCCCTTTCTCTGTAACCAGGACACCTAAGAGCCATCTCATTTTTATTTATGTGCTGCTACTGACTATGGGGAACTGGAGTACAAAATGAGGTAGTACCTACATCATTTCAGAATCTTGATATTCTAGCTGTATTCAAAAGTCTCCTTTCACATTAGACTCAGTGGTTTTATTCCATTCATCGTGGAAAAGGAAATAATATATATATTACCAGTATTCAGTGCTTCATCTTGGTTAGACATAACTAAGTATTTAAATGAAGGATTTCCCTAGATGGTCATAGAAGCTCATATATCTTGTCCTAGACTGTACAGGACATATCTACCTGAGTATCTACCTGTGGTCTGAACTCTGCACTGTCATACCATACAAATTAAGAATGGCAGAGTTCAATCTCCAGGTGTTTCAGTCATTTAGTCATTCTGTATTGTTCTAAACTGTTAGTTTACATCATTATAGGTCAGAGCAAGAGCTAGAAAGAAGTCTAACTGGAAGCCTTCAATCATTATTATTTATTTAAACTTTCTTTTAAAGTGTTTTTGAGATACTGACGGTAGTTGGGGGTTTGTCATGGGTATTATCAAGACTTTATTTTAGATGCATGTGGAAAATGAACTCTAAGGATTCAAAATTCAGAAGACATCTTTCACATTTTCAGTACATTAAAATGGAAAACAAAAATCAAATTTAAGAGCAGCCTCTCTGTAATGTCAGTAATTGAGATATTTCCAAAATCTGATGAGCACAGCATATGCCTGGCTGATAAAGCATTAAACATGCAACTTTTTTTTTCTACTGTGACTGTCTAAGTAAATTTTGGATCAGGATTTGGGCCAGCATGTTGGTGCCCTTACTATACATGCCATATTTTTCACTTATACCCTGAGACATATTGCTGTAGAAAACTGAGTCATATCTGTTGCAAAAAAGCATAAATATGATAGTATTTCTCTTGTTTTTATTCCCAAATTGTCAGAATTTTAATGATGACGATTGCTCTTGATGCAGAAAGACTAGAGATTCTCCATGTTGATCACACAGACCACTACTTATTTTAAGCGAATCAAGTTAGATTATCTAATTGTAACTGTCACTACAGATTTTTCAGTCCCTTTTTTGAGAGACACAGATGCCATTCAACTGGCTACACTTTAGACAACCTCTTGCAAACAGTGTTCCACCAGTGAAAGCCTGAGACTAGTAATGTGATTTGTGGTCCTAATTCTTGAATATGTTACCTTGAATATGTTTACCTTTCTTCACGTTGTTTAAAGTTCAGAAATTGTTTGTCTATTCTTACTGTGATATTCACTGTTTAGTGATTCAATTAAGAGACAGAGTTTTACCAAGTCTTTCTCTTTTATGGAGAGTATAATTACATAGATTACATATTTGATAATTTATTTATTAAAAATTTTAATGATCTGACTAGATTTCTTTCATGCAATCTACTACAAAAATTCTGAAGTGGACAGGTCTCATGTCAAATAAGTGTGATCATCTTCTGGGATGTATTGGAAATAGCTTGGTCTCCATTGCCCCTCGTAGTTCTTTAACATCCTTTGTATAGTGTGCGAGTGGGACTAAAGATATTTGCTACAAAAATACTATTTTTTAAGAAATCACAAATTTATTTAAAAAGTGCTTATTAAATATATCACATGAAAGGGCAAGACCAGTCCAATAGGTAGCAGACGAAAAGGATACAAGTCTTAAAAGTTAATTGTCTGAAGCAGTTCAACTAGATTTCACTTTAGCTGAAAAGGGATTTTCTCTCTTGGCTGGATTTTCAAAGTGCAACCATGTGTACAGATCCTTAAACTACAGTACCATTCCTTTTCTCAGACACAATCCACCAAAAACCAGTACTTAAAGATGCTATGAAATGTATTTACTTAAAGGATCTGTCTAGAAGTTGTCATCTCTACATTCTTATCTTACGTTTTGATAAGCTGTATCACAAGTCCAATATATTCTCGTCTCTTTGTGACACTGTGCTTTTATATCCAAGTGAGGCTGGTGTATAAAGGTCGTCAGGAGGACATAATGGGAAAATATCTTTCTGGCTCTTCTTCTGGATTTATAGAACAGTTTTACTTAGTTGAAAAATAAAGATTTAAAATTGTAATATGATAAAAAAGTATCATCTTTTTATGGTAAATGGTGGTATAGTAATATGCTCAAGAACACAAGAAGATCATACTGTGTTTTTCAACTAGCAGCATTATTAAGTAATGACCTACAAATATTGACATTTGTAAGATATAAAAGGACATTCTTGCACCACAAACTGAAGTTGTGCATTTATCTCCCTTCACTCTTTTCTTCAAATGAAGTTATACAGTGATATCATCCAAACGGCTATCTATTGCAAAGGCTATAAATGCTGCAATAACAAAGTTAATAGGATAATTCCAAGTTGTCATTCTGAAATACTGATTAAAGCAATTGTTAAATTGAAATGGTTATGCCTGTTTATAGGGCATAAATTTGAAGACAATTCTACATAAACACATTAAGAACTGTACTTCAGTGGCTTTATAGCCTTCCAAAGATCTGAAAACTGGTAACTAGAAACTGATAGATAAATTTAACATTACTCAGATTCACAGAAACAAATTAAAATGAAATAAAAGTACAAAATCTCATCTCTTCTAAGCCTCTGAAATTTTAGCATATGTATTGCTTTTGAACAACTGGAACCTGTTCATAAACTTTTTGCAGAAACATATTTTTACAATCCTGTGGTAAAAGAGGCACAATAAGCAGATAAGTGAGATGGGGAAATGAACTGGTTTATCAAACTAGTGAAATCAAAATCTAGTAAGAAATCAAAACTAGTATGAATGGAAAAGAGGTATTAGGGCTTGAATTCTTGACTCTCAAGAGAAGGTGTGATATATCAGACATTTTGATTTTCAATACTTAGAATTGATGCAGCTAAATCAATGAGATTGACCTAGACTGAACATAGGAACTGCAGCAGTGGTTGTGTATGTTCAAATCTCTTTTATTACATAGCTTACACAAGGTAAGCTTAACAAAGGTAATTTTTTTTTCATTGTAGAACATGATGTTCATCTCCTCTCAAATAACTCTATCAGATAAATGGGAATCCACTGACAGACAGATGACAATTCATAGTCTGCTTCTTTAGGTGTTGGATACTGATGCTACCAGGATGCTTCTCCTTTCCTACCATAGCCTGTAAATGCAGAGAATAATTCTCATATCACAGGCTGTGGCTGTCACAATTGAACTAGCATGGAAGCAAAAGCTTTAGGACTTCCTTTCCTTCTGAAAAATAAACATCAAGCTGTGATTGCCTGAGTCACAATTTGGTTACTGTTATGTTATTTGGAATGTTTGGTGAACTATGCGCTGCCTTACTTAGAGCTCACCAGGTATGGTTTTTACCCTTGAGTTAAATCGCTGCTATGCATGGGCCTGCATCACTCACAGCTTTCAAAACTGATTACAGCAGCATATTTTAATTTTAAACTCTATGGGAATATAATGAGAAAATGGTGCAGAAGGCACATAAGCATGGCTGCCTACATTGGCAACAGGCAAACATACTGTGCATTCTGCATAATCTTTAATATCAAAGGTGTCCTCCAGGATTACATTAAGTCTTGTGCCCATGAAACTGTTGGTTTGAAGAATAGAACAAAGGCTCAAATCTGATTATTCAGTATAAATGACAAGTTCCCAAAACTACTTATGCCCACAAACACCACATTTAAATATGACCTGAAAATATTGTAGGCAGGAATTTTATATTTTTACAAATCATCAATAAATTATAAGAATAATTCAGGCCAGTGCTAGAATTATGTGTCATACTTCATCTCCATAAAATAATTTTCCCATTTCTAAGCATTTTTTAATCTATGTGGTGTTTTTAAACTTAATTTAGGAAACATATTATTTTTAATAGCGTTATTCTTTTCAATGAAAATATTGTGCAAACTTCCATTAAATGCACTTAACAATCAAATCCATATTTCATTTAAAAAATGCATTGGGTTTATTACTCACCTATTGGCTGTTAAAATACAGTTGAGAGATAATTTAGTTGTGTTCTTTAATTCTGTACTCACTGCATCCTGTTCCACGTTTTGCATTGTTTAGTTGTTGGTAGCTGTCATAAAGTAAATTATATCTTCCAGATCTGTATTTTTCTTCAAGTAGTGGTAATAGGGGTTTTTTTGTTGTTGTGGTATTGAGCTGTAGACAACTTACTAGCCATCTACTTGATGATAATAAATAGTATTCGTGGTTGGAGAGAGCTCATCAGACTTACTGACAGGTATTTCAATAGTTTTCACTGCTGGTAATCCTTGACTTTTATGTTATAAATATTTAGCAGTTGCTCCTCCATGAACATCTTGGTTACTCCTGCATCTGCTCTCCTTTCCCAGACAGAGTTTACTTTGACTGCTTAAGACTGCTCTGAATCATTGCAAGCTTTTGGCTATATTTGTGCTAATAGCTATGAAATTGTTAGAACTTCTCATGTCTTTATCCATGTCCTTAGTAAAGGACGTGGAGATCCTGACCACAGGCTGGTTTTCCTGAACAGTTTCAACTCATACTCCCAGATATTTTCTCATTTCTTATTTTTGCTAGGTCTTTAGTGACCACTTAGTCTTTTAACAGATAGCTTTAAAAAGAAAGTTTCATCTTCTGTGAAAGAAGAATTGTGTGTTTTTTGCAGGATGGGTGGTGTGTAATGAATTGTGTTCACTTTCTCTGTTATCATTAACATTCTTCCCACCCAATGTTGTAGATGATGAGTTTCAACTTCAGGAAACTGACCCTTTTAGAGAAGAAAGACATCTATTATATTTTGGAACTATGCTACATTTCTTACTTAGCTTAATAAACTAGTATCCAAGCAAACCATCAATGAGACCTTCTAGTCTGAACTGATATTTTTACATTTTGGTGTTTTATTTTTTAGAAAATTCAAATATAGTTTCAAAAAATAATAGAGGCTTAAAATTGAGCTATCAGGGCTAAAATATAAATTACATTTTCCACATATAAAAACTCAGACATTTTGAAAAGTTTAAAAAAATCTTCTCTATATCCATGTGTGTAAAAAAAAATCAAGGTTTGAAAGTGCAAATGGTTTTACAAGATATAATTGCCATCCCAGCAGAGATATTTTAAACATGTCACCACAATTACCTTTTGGACTGTCCTTTTTCAGGCAGTTATGTCTTTTAATTTGTTGCTTGTTGTTTCAAATTGCTTGTTTGGTTGTACAGAAATTTTAAGAGTAAATTATATTGTAACCCTTCTGGTTCTGCAACCCCAACGTTATCCAACTGGAGGTTAATTCATGTAGAAAGAGTTTGCTGCATTGGCTACCACTCTGGTTGAGAAAAATGGCTAGACTTTAATCTGAGGGTATTTCACTTTTTCCCAAATTGCTACTAATTCAGACTAGTAGCCAAAATAATGAGTTGAAAACCAGTCAATGCAATTACGTTGCATCCACACTGTGTATTCTTTTGTTCAATGTAAAACAAGGAGTCAAAATTAGCTAAAACTAATCTACCACGAGGTTTAATCTGAAGAAATTTCATTGTAAATATATTATACATTATACATATAATGTATAAAATATATATATATAATGTAAATATATATACATTAAACAATGTGGGTACATCTCCAGAATAAATATATTTTCAAACAGCTTCATGTTTTCCTAGGAAATGTAATGAAAATGTAATGCAACATGAGATAAATCTTGTGATTATAAGAGTTAATATCACTGAGATTTTACCCTTTTTCACTGAAATGTTTTTGATGAATATGCTTTTATTTACAAGAAATAAAAAGGATAGGACATAGAACAGGATAATTATAGAAAAAACCCAAAACCCTGGGACAATATCAATATCATTAAGAGCTGAATTTTAAAAAGTGGTTTAGACCTTTTAGTCTTATACAAATTGAGTAAAGAAAATATGACTAAAAACTAATCGCAAATGAATTGAAGTGAGAGGAGCATGGACAATAGATCCCCACAATAAGTGAAAAATCAAGAATTATTAATTCATTCGCAGACCACATGAAACTCCGGATAATACAGCCAGGTTTTTTGTGTCATTGTTCTCTATTTAGGCAAGTAGGAGCAGAATATATTTTTTTTTCATGTTATGACTTTCACTTGTTAAGTAACCTCATGTTTGCTAGGGCATCTGCAGGTTACTGTGACTGCTATAACCAACTTGACGAACAGATGTAGTGCACGTATGGGAAGTGATATTGCACTCAAGATGGTAGAACAGTCTTTGAAGTTTCGTTGTTATTTGCTGCTCTAATATCTACCACCCCAAACAAAACACCACTGCAGAGAACATTAGACAAGGACAAAAGAAAACAGAACTTAGTACAAAAAAACAACAGTAAATTGAGGAAATAAAAGGTAACTACAACAGAGTTTGAGGCAGAAAAACAATCAGAGCTCTCAGCATAGCAGTGCCAAATAGAACAGAACTGTTGCTGCTGCATCATACATTTCATGCCAAAACTGAAAAGGCACTGAATCCTAAATGGAGGGGTGTAAAAGCACTGCACAAAAACATACCCTTAATATTGAACCAGTTATGCAATTAGAAATATCTTTCTCTAAGTGGGAGTTTTAATTCCAATAAAACAGCGAAAGAGTTTCCAGTGACAGTTTGGTCATAGTTAAGATTTGGTGCCCATAACCTCTGAGGTTAAAATGCAAAATAGTAAAAATATTTTTTTAAACAGGCATATCCTTAGAGGTATTTTAAAAATCTGTACAAATAAGCAAGAATGAAAAACTGATATTTAGAGAAACACAACAGGAAAAATATCAGATTCTATATTGTCTGCCTTTTCTAGATGTGTAGGATCTCAACACATTTAGTGTTACCGATTTTCAGAGCTCTCCAGTGTTTGACACAGAACTTTCTCCATTTTTAAAAGACAAAAAAATTATGCAGTGGTTTTATGATGATCCACTACAGAAATGAAAGTGTTCAGGGAAAAAACTGTGTATAGTTAATAAGCCATTTCTGTCCATCCTTGCACTAGTCTCCTCTATCAACATCGTTTTAACTTTGGCATTAAAACTGTTAAATTTGAAAGCAGAATCATAAAATTTAAGAGTATGCCTCAATATCTTTAAGAACAAAACAGGAATCTAGAATATGTGACAAATCTTTATCTGAGATAAATGAAAGAAAGCTAAATGAGTAGTTGCTGCCTCATCCAGGTATATGAGATGCATTATGGTCTCTTCTGAAAAATCAGGGTTGAGTCATTGCTTAATATATTATTTTCATATCTCCATTAAGAAAAAAAATGTTAATATGTTGAAGGATATCTGAGTCTTGTAAGTAACTGGACAGTGTGGGCTGAAGAAGCAACAATATGCATTTTGAATTGTAAAGAGAGTGTGAAAGTCTTAGGGAACTCTTTCTAGAATATGATAAAATTTTAGTAAATGGGGTTATCTAAATAACTACAGGTTGTACTAAAATATCTATTAGCTAAAGGAGCAACATATTGTGTCATAAATTCAAAACAAAAGTTCATGTAAGTATTTACTTGTATTTATAAAAATATTTTCTCTGCATTTGGAAATTTACAATGTCATCCAGGCATATATGAGTTGAAAAATCAAGTTGCAAAATTCAGGTGATTTGTTCACCACAGGTGAATCAGAATATAAATCAAACCACAACAAAAACATTATCTCTAGTCTTTAACATCTTCTCAGAGTAAGAAAAAAATTAGCTGCAACATTTCATTCTTCCTGTGCGTGTGATTGGCTGAAACAGTCTCCAAGTCAATCCTTTCTTACATACCACAGCATCCCATAGGTGCTTCAGTAGCAAAGACAGACTTAGAAATGCACAGTACAGAAATGGCCAACTGTCTCTGGAACAGCTCTGAGCTGCAGGATTGTGAGCAGCAGCAGCACAGAGCAGTAGGCAAAGCATACGCCTTCAGACAGGCTTCCCAGAATAGCAACAACGAGCCCAAAGAACTTCAGTCCCATCAGAGCAGAGGAGGAAAACAGAAGAGGATGACAATCTGCCTATGCATTTGAATAAAATATTGAAGTTAAGACTGTGTCACATGGTAGGTATCATATAACAGTCTAATTGGACACGCATTAGTAGTGGAGGTACAGCCACGGGGTTCCCATTTCAATCCAACATTTTACAGTTTGGGGGAAATCATATATATAATTCTCATATAGGATTCTCTCTAGTTATAAGTAATGTAAGAAATACAATATTCCATCCTTATCCCAAATTCAAAGAACATTGTGTAAAAGGTAAAAAAGCCCAAACACCATGCCCTATTCTACCTGTTTTGTTTTGTCTTATTTACTTCTGAATGTGTGTGCAGACCACTATGCCAGACTGGAAATTTAAATAATAATATGAAAGAAAATAATATATTCCAGAATTCCAAAAATTCTTGAGATGTTAGATAAACACAAATTTCTCATCCTCTTCTAAAAAGTGAATACATCCCTCTTCAGTATGATATAGAAGTTGTCAAGCCATTTGTGTGTTCAGAAGTCTTTTCCCAGCAAGTTATTTATCTCCTCCTATAGCATTTGACAGACTGATTCCCCAGAATATGAACTGATAATATTGTTCCCCAGAATTACAGTTTTGAAGAAATACTTCCTGATTGATATTCAATTCTAATAAGTTTCCAGCTTTTAGTCAGTAGGAGTTACGGGCTTCGTTCACTTCAGCAAATTCTTCACTTATGTTCAGCAGAGTCTCATGCAAGCACAGCAGAACTGTTTTATGATTTTTCAAAGCCTGGAAAATTTAAATAAAATGTCACTCTTGTAAATTAGGTGGA
Organism: Ptilonorhynchus violaceus; assembly: GCA_013397565.1. Taxonomy (NCBI): domain Eukaryota; kingdom Metazoa; phylum Chordata; class Aves; order Passeriformes; family Ptilonorhynchidae; genus Ptilonorhynchus; species Ptilonorhynchus violaceus. Next base: position 355,988 of record VZRJ01012579.1, on the reverse strand, counting down.
AAGTCTCAGTAAGGAAAATAAACCAAAAATATGAAAAATATGAAGCATTTGAAGTATGGTTTAAGGTGGTAATTTTTCAATGTGGCTATTTTTAATTTATTATAGCATTACAGAAACTCTTTTTTTTAAACTTTCCAATTTTTCATATTATGAGTAAAACTAAATTTTTACTTTAAAAATGTTGGAATCCAGTTTTTGGGTTCTTTTATTTTTTTATAGTTTATAATGTATGTTTACAAACTGTTGCAAGATGAACTTTTTCACAATTGCTTCACTTTTTGTAAACCAGCGTCTTCTGTCCAAAAATAAAAATATTATCTTCCAAGTAGATTAAACACTTAAGATTTTAGTTATAGTTTTATGCAATTAATTTTAAGGCGAAAGGTTGAAAAAATATTTTCCAGTGGTTATCTTTCTCTTTTCTTGTGTTTTGGGGTTTTTAGTAGTCTTGGTGAGGGGTTTTTTTCTCCAAATAAGATAGAAAGGCAGATTTTCAAGGGTTGTGCTACTAAACTCAGACATAATATGATATTCTTAGATAGCAAGTGTAGGCCTCTGTACCTGAAAAATATTAAACATTAACAGGAAACTAGAAGCCCAAATAAGAAGGATTATTCACTGATAAACAACTTGATAGGTATTGTCATATTGTCTTGGTTTTTTTGCTTTTTTCTTTGTAACTACTTATTTATTAGTTTCAGTGCCGTAGCATTTGCAGGGATCAAAATGAGATATGGGGGAAATAATACTGCATGAATTAAATCCTGAAATCCTATTCAATTTTATGCAGAAGGAACTCCTACACTGGCATGAGTTTTGTACAGTATCTGCATTTTGTCAGCAGTAGATTTGCCATATCTGTTGATAATAGCTTTTAGCAAGTTTGGAGTTGTTATTGTTCTAGAAGTATGTATTACCCATTAGGAATCTTTGAACTGTTAAACTGCTTTTTATCTCATAGCTTAATTTCAAAATTCTTTGAACATGTTCAGTTATTTATTTTTATCCAGCATGGAAAGTATTTCTTACACAAAATAAAAGGTTCTTATAAATATCTGTTAATTTCCTTGGAGAATGACGATTGCTTACAAACTTCTTTTCTGTTGGTTTTCTCCTTGGATGATTTAGTGTACAATTCTTTCCTTACTATTAAAAATTATCACTGTAGTTGGAACCATAAGGATATATATTTATGTGACAGAAGCAGGTGTTTTCTACTTTTCTTCAGGACTTAAGTTCATTTATTGCATTGCTTAATATTTACAAGGTAGTAGCAGCTCTGAGTAATCATTACAAATCAATTGATGACATTGCACAGTAGGTTTTTGAAGGGTGGAAGTGAACTCCATCAAAGAAGGGTGATAAATCAATAAAAGCCTATGGTTGTTTCATGAATTTTTTTGCAATGGTCTGATTTCAAATAGCTAGAATATCAATTTTTAACTATAATGACAAATTAATTTAATGTAAATTTATGGACTCTTCGTTTCATTGTCAGATAAAAAAGAAAAACAGTGTTGTTGGACAATATCACAAGTGTAAAACATTTACTGTGGCTATAATGAGTGTTTTTTATAATCATCATCAGTTTCAGATTGAAACAGAAAGGGGTTACATCATCTGTGATGCAAGAACTGCAGAATGGATCATCGGGTGGGCAAGAAAGGGTTTTTTTCCACACAGGTGGAAAAACACTGAAAAAGAATACAAAATAATTTTTTTATGATAGCAGAGAATGATTTTCGAACAACACACTTTAACCAGTCCACTTAACTTACAGTTGTGGTCACATGTTGAGAGGAACAGTAACAGATAAACTGAGGAATAATATCTACGTCCTGACATCCCAGCAAAATCCTGTGCCCATTTCTCAATCTAACAGGAATTCCCTTGAAAAGATAAGGATATCACATTCTAAGCCAGTCAGCATAGACTCCTTCCGTAATTAATAAAAATCTGACTGAAGAGTCACTAAAGCCTTACACACCATTGATAAAATTTTTGAATGACCTTCAAAATAAGTCTGACAAATTATGCCTATTCCCACTTTGGCTCTTATGAATAACTTTAGCATGCACACCTCAAAAGTTAGATGAATCCATCTACCTTATTGTCTGAGTTTTCCTTCAAACTGTACCAATAGTCTCTTAGGGAGTACAATACTAATCCACAGACATCAACAAAAAAATTTCACTGGTTTTTGAGACACTGCAAATTTACCACAGCTTCTAATCTTAAACCAACCTTAAATCCAACAGCAAAGTTATGTACTCTTTTGTATTGCCTATCCCAGTTTAAGCATTAACAACTGAACCACTGTCTCTTCAGAGGAGGAAAGGGGTCTGGGTAGGGCTGATGAAAATTTTGGTGCCTGAGAACTTGGGAGCAAGTCTGACCACTAAGAAAATCTCTGGACAAACACAGTAAAGAACAACATTTGCCTTTAAAATTTTGAAAAAGTATATTAACTTTCAGCAAGTAATCAATATAGCCAAAATTTGTTTGATTAACATCAGATGCTAACGCTGTAAACACTAAGTGCAAATACCTTCATATTTACAGCAAATATGAATTACCATTTACATTATAAATGCACACCCTATGTGTGTTTCCTTTTGTTTATTATTAATATCCATCACCTGAAGTCACATGAAGTCATTACTGCCATTTAAATGAGAGGGAAGTTTCAAATATTGTCTGAGACTTGAAATAAACAATGAAGAATTAAAACTTACATCATTGCTGAATCTGAAGCTCTTCTAAATTAAAAGCATTTCTATTGTAATATTGTTGCATTTATACACGTTGACACTTTTACTATTGTCTAGTTATCCATACAAAGAGATTACGTGCTATGTACAGGGATAAGAGGCGGCGTTTTAGCGCTGTTTATTCCACACCATTCACATCATTGTGGACTTGGAGGGGACAGTTTCGGCAGGGAAAACCGAGGAGTGGGAATCGAAACTTTTTTTTCTCACCCCAGTTGCAGAAGGGAGTGGTTTGGTCCCCTCTAAAAACCGCGGGTGGAAACGGAGGGGCCCTCCGCTGCTGCCCGGCTCTCGGGAGAGGTATCGGCCACCCAGAGCACCTCGGGGAGAGGCATCCTGCCAGCACCGCCGTCAGCGCTGCCACAGCGCAGACAGACTGCCCGGCACCCCGCCGCGGCCGCGGTCCGGCCCAGGACTCACTGGGCTTCTTCCTTCAGCTGTTCTGGGCTGCGCGGGTGACGCTGTGCCTCGCTCCGTCTTCTGTACAATCTTTGACTGTTATGGCTGGGTTTGTTGCAAGTTCTTCAGTAAACTGTTACTCCAATTTATAACCTCTCTTAATACTTTTACCTCCGCTATCAAGAAGATTTAAGGGGACCTGGTCTTCCTGCTGAGTTTTTAAAAACCAGGACAATACATTACCATGAAAATCTCAGTTTACCCTATTACAGGCTATTAGAAGTTAAATTGACAGAAAATATTGCTTTTTGTCTTTGTTAGTTATGGGATTAATTTAGTCACAGGTAAACTTTCTGCTTTGCAGAAAAGAGATGGTTTATATATTTAAATGTTGAGTAGTGTCTCAACTTGCTCAATTAGGAAGCCTTGAATATTCAGATATTTTGCAGAAAATATGGATAGATGTTCCATTGTCTCAGGAAGAGCTTATTGTTGTTAAGAGATTTCTCTCTTTTTTTCTCTGAATTTCAAAAGGTTTGCTCAAATACCTAATGTGTCAATTGTAACACATTTCAAAAGGGCAATAGAGAAAATATCAAAGAAAGAAATATTTTGTAAAATTAAGTACAGAGCTTTCACTGATACATTAACATTGTTTCACGTTTTTGGTTATGGACTTTTTGAAAGAAGGAGCACTCCATGAAATCTTTATGTCACGGTGCCCTTTATGACAGGCCTGGAAAGAGAGAGTTGACAATGAAGCATCCTAGGAGTCCTCAAAGCCCTGCATCCTTTGTTCTACTCACATTCTAAAAAATAACAGATGTTTTTGTTTCATGCTGTACCAAAAATCAAGGAACGAGGTGAGTGACCCCAAACAGCAAAACAAAGCACAACATACACAATTAAATTTTATGTCAAACTGAAAATTGCACTTTCATAGTAAATGTAGGCATGCTGTGCCTTCTTTATTTTAGATTGCAGTCAAGCACTGAGGGTTTTTTTTTATAATATTTTAATTTTTATAATTATTTTTTTAACTGACTCTGCTGGTTTCTACCATCAGGGGCTTCTGAGTAGTTTGAGTCCTCTGAATCTGCATATTTCTGGTAAATTTAGTATTATTCTTAAACAGATCTGCCACCTCTGATATTATTAGCCCTATCTTATAGATAGGGAAACTTGAGATACCTAGAGAAGTTGCTTGCCCTGAATGAGTCAGCATTTCCCAGCAGAGCAGGGAAAACCAGAAAATCTCCTGGGGTGTTGTTAAAAGCTGTACCAGTGCTCTGCCTGTACAGTGCCTTGCTACTACAGCAGATCAGAGCAATGTGGCTTACCAATACTAAGCAGCTAAATAAATTGAATCCATTCAGATATTCTGAGGTAATCTCCCTGACAGAAATCTTGAAAATATCCTGAAGTTAAAATAAAAGGTTAGCTTTCATTCCTGGCTTTTGATTTGCATATTAGTAACCCTCAGGTTTCATATTTAAAAGAAGGAAAAATTAACTTCCACATAATCTAGAAGCTAGTTTTGGAGGAAATAAGGCTTATTTTGCTTCCAGTCCTTTGCAAGGGCCATATTTCCTTGGTTTTGTTTCATTTGATTAGATTGTTTACTTTTGATTTGTACATAATATGCAAAAGCTCCTATCTTAAGCTTTAGGCAACCTTGCCATATAGTTAACAAGTAATCATGTATTAATTATAAACACAACAATTTAAAATTAACTCCTACAACAAAAGATAACCAAATAAGAAAACGAATCTAATTTTTCCCATCCTATAGAGATAATTTCTTCTCACATACTTACCAAAGACACAGAGGAAGAAAAGTTAATTTACAACAGATTTTTGTTCCAAGTTAAGGAGTGGGTTCAGAATTAATTGGGGACTTCACACATATTGCTAAACTTTATTAAATTAAGAGAGATCTGTTCAAAGACTTCTTATGATCATTTTATCCATTTTGAAAGACACTCAGGGTCCTATATTCAAAATGACTCCATGCTGGTCCAGATATGAGCTGAGTCAGAAGTGCTATGGACTAAACTAAAAAGGTGTTTTTCAAGCCTTATAACAAGATGAAACAGACAAGAGAAATAAAGCATTAGAAGGATGGATATAAGTCTGGCAAAGGAGGCAAGAAAAGACCTAGAGACTTCACCAGTAAAGCACTCCAGTGTACACACACAGCTTTGTATGAAGGGAAGAGGAAGTAAAAATAAATGTACAGGTAAAAATGCCAGAGTAATTTCAACTACTCATGGAATTCTTGTGATTTTGTCCGGTAGTTCCTGTAGCCAAAATAAAAACTACCAAACCTGTCCATGTAAGTAATTTTGTAAAATCCAGGGTGAAGCAATCTGTAAACTTCCATGATACTTACTGGCACTCTGGTCAACACCAGTTTCATTTGAAATGTAACTTTTTGAGGCAATTCTTGCCAAAAATCCCTGACGTCATCTGGTATCCTAAGACTCTATTACAAGGAGGACTAGATGACACTATTAGAATGCTAAGTAAATTCAAAACAAACACCAGGGTGTGGTTCTTTGCGCAAAAGGTAGCTGAGATATGAAACATTTTATTAAAGGATGTTAAAAGTTACATAAGCTCAAGGCAAGGCCTGACTGTCATGTATGAGGGCTAACAGACAGAAAGTATATTTAACTCTGGTAGTTCTGGAGGTGAAAATGTTTGGAGGTTAGAAGAGTGCCATCAGAGAAAGTATCACATATTCTTGTCCAGGTCTCATGTTCTTACCCTCTTACCTTTACACTTGCTTTTGACAACTTTCAGAAATAATACGACGCTATATAGGCCTTTGATTTGCTGCAGCATGGTCATTCCAACTTCTTGATGCTTAAAGTCCAGTGTAGGAGTTAAGAGCCAAGAAACTTTTGGAATAACAAACTATAACTGAAAATAAGAAAAAAATAATTCTGTCAAATGAATTAAATGGGAAAATTATGGCAGCAAAGACTTTGTGAAGTTGTGTTTTCCACCTGAAAATACTGGAATAAACATTTAATGCTTTGATATTCTAGGTTTACTTTTTATCAAAGTTAATTTAGAATTCTGTGCTCAAGTTTTTACTGTCTTAATCATTTTTGCCCACAAAACCATAGAGACTGGTATAAAAAAAAGTTGTGGTTTGGGGAATTTTCTTCAGAACAATATTATTTTTAAATTTGTCAGTATCACCATGCAACTCACCTACAGAAAGGTAGTAAAGGCTCCTATGGAAAGTCACAGAAAGAAATGTATTTTGGTCTACCCTTTGTCTGAAGTGTTTTTATCATACTGATGGANTATATATATATATATATGAAAATACAAGTTACTTACCAAGATTTCAGCCAGAAGGAGCCTTATTTCTACCTAAGTGTTCTAGCAGAAATTGAATTTAAGAATGATGACCTGCATTTACCAGGTTTCATTGCAAACAGTGAAATCAACTGAAATTTCCCCATCTTTTGCTCCAGAAAGGATTCTTAACATGATGATGTCTATTCCTGCTGTCTTTAAAAGACCCTGATCAGGTATTCAGAAATGTCTCGATTCAAGAATTTCTTACTTTTTCATTCGTTATGAAATGCCCCCTGAATACAAGGAAATATGGTTCCAGTGGGGAAGCCTGGATGAGCCTGTCACAGGATATCCAGAAAGATGAAATTACAGCAGAAAAGTGTTCTGCCATTGGAGTCCTGCTGAATGTAGACAAGAGTTTTCTGGGAACAACTTCCCCTAAACTAAGATTTTTGAATTTAATTTCAATTTAATGCCTCAAATTAAATTTTTTTTTGCCAGACAGGAGCTTTTTGTAGGATTCCAGCATCTCCCTATGTTCCCCTCACTACCTGGAATAAGTAAATCACAAATCCTGTGGTAGGAACTGCAGTACATAAGGATGCTTTTCCAGTCACGCTCTTAATTCCCTTCCCAGAGTTCAAATTGGAAACCACAAAAATAAATAAATTTATAAGGAATGTGAGGAAGGAACGTATGTGGAGAGATTATTCTGGCTTTATACACAGAGGAGGATTTCATGAAATATAGTGAAATCTGTCAGAACTTCAAAAAATAAACTTAATCTTTGCATTTGTAAAAAAAGATAATTAACAAGTGTACAAAACACAGCTGGAAAGAACAATTGTTTTCTTTGTTCTTTGTGAGTGAGGTGGGGGAGATTTCTTCTAAGCTTCTTTGCTTCATTAGGCATGTTGAAATTAATTTTCAGGTTTTTTCTTTCACGTTTCCTGATTACATACCAACACCTGTTTAACATGGACTTTTAATGTCAAACAAATTTCAGTATTTATTTTGCATTTGCAACTGCTGTTTGTTAAACATACATTCTTGCACTAAAGATTCAACTTTGCTCTCTAATTTTATTCAGTTGACTTTGTTTTTTAATCAAATGAAGTTAAGAGCTATTGTAAAATCTGCTTAAAAAAATAAATAGGGAGGTTGAGATAGATTCCATTCCTTAATTTCACTTAAATTAACAATACGTTCCTTCTTTTCCTATATTCTGTATTTTATTCGTGGAATTGAATAAATAAAAAAGGACAATATTGCACTGACTTGTAGCTGCACTGGAGAAGTTGCTGTTCAGAGGTCACTGAGTACCCATTTCTACAATGAGCAAGGTGAAACTGTAGCCAGTACCTAAAATGACTTTGTTTTGGGAATCAATGCCATAAACATTCCCACAGAGTTTGTTTTCAAGGGTAAATGAAGAACTAGAGGGATTCATAAGCTTTTTTATTATTAGCAGTTCTGGATGTTTTTGTTTGAATCTTTCAAGACACTGATACCCAATAGTACAATATCATCAAATATCATGATATTGTATCAGTATTTCTCTGACTGGTGAGGGCTCAGTGAAGCTTTGTGAGCTGTGACTGAGTATGCAAATCTTTTTATCTTTCTGCAGTGCTAGTCCCTCTGTTGGTCAAAATTGAAGCACAAAACCAGAATTATTTTATATTCCTCGCACCACCCACTGAACCTGCTCCTTCTCCTCCATTCAGCCTATAGAGAAGAATTGGGCCGTCAGTGTTTTGACTGTGTCTGACACTGTGTGGTGGGCAGAGGTGTGGTTGAGGAAATTGTGTTGACATGGGGCACTGAACAGTGAGTTGCCAAAGGGGAGGGCTGTGACAGGGCTTATGTCACAGAGCTGAAGAAAATGGAGGTGGGGGAAGCAGAAGACACAGGAGACCTCCCACAACCTATGAGGCCAGGACAATATCTATAGCAAGAGTAAAGTCATGTCTTTAGCTAATTAGCTGATGTCTTTAGCTAATGCTCTATGGTTTAAAACACCCCCAGGACACACAGGTGAAATTCGAAAATAAAGAGAAATTACACAATAATTCAGTAGTTGAATAATGTAATTCCCTGAGAGACAGTCTCTTGAGTTTGGGTGTATGAATCATGTAACTTAAACTCTTTGATTTGCCTGGGTCTTTCACAGTTTTGATCCACTTGATTTTTTCATGGCTTCACATACCACAGTGGTAGGAACTTTATAAATGCAAAGTATTCATGATGATATAAAATGAGACTCTGAAAGTAGAACAAAAGTGATAGGGGTTCGTTAGAAAAACTTTGATCACTCTTCCCTTCTCAATAATTCAAAAGAGTTTCACCTTCTCTCTTCAAAATCAGTGTTCATCACAAATCATTTTGCCTGGCTGCATTACATAACAGAGCTGTGTGCTCTGTTATGGTCAGGATTCAACATGGAGTAAAATTAAAAAAGTGAGGGATTTAATCTTTATATGGTACCCAGCACATGAATGAACTTCATTTCTGCTGTATTTGCTTAACACCTATCTTTTTTAAATCTTACTTTCTCTTCCACTTTTAACTGTTGAAATCTGTTTAGATTTAGAAGACAACGTGGGAATATGTCAAGATCTGGCAGGAATAAGGAAATCAAGGCTCTTTCAGAAAACATGACACTGCCACTCCTCTACAGGGATTTAGCAGAGACTGGCCAGCTGGAAAGTAAGAAGTATGGACTTTTTCCCAACAGAATGAGGGGGTGTAAAAGAGAAAAAGTTGTTCAATTGCTATTCAATTAGTTATTCCTATCCAAAAGGATTTCCATGTTAATTACTGTTTTTATGATAGATTCTTCCTTTCTAGATGTACCATAGACTTCATGGAAACACTGTCAAATTCACGTCATTATGAGCACCATGTTAATTTCTTTCTCTTTTCTAAAGAATCTGGTATCATCATCATTGTCATCATTGTCATCATTGTCATCATTGTCATCATCGTCATCATCTATAGCTTTCTTTTGAAAATTCAGAACTCATTCCTCTCAAACACGTTCTTTGCAGTCTCTTCTAAGCCACAGTATATGAAAAATATTGTTTTTCTAAATCACTTTATATTAAGAACAGTTTCATGCAGAAATTATATGTAATAAACAACGATTTTTAGTGACAACTATTTAAGGATACTTTGTTCTAGAAAAATACTTAAGAGGGCTATATTAAATCCTGTCTTGCCTTTAGCAGTGTGAGCACTTGTGTTTTAACTTCCAGCTCAAAAAGGCCCCGACATCTAAAGAATCCTCTCCAACTTTTTTTTTTAATGTTCCAGCAACTTGTCCGTTTTAATCTATTCTCTTTCACTTCTCTACTCTTTGAGTATTGACGAACTACACAATCTATCACAGTAGTTATAAAGAACCTAAATACAACTCCAACAGCTAAAGACAAAAACCTCAACTGTTTTTGATCACCATCTGTGTGATTTTACAGACATTAACATACCATTAAATTTACCATTAACTTACATTAACAAACAAGAGGTACCATGATAAGAAGATAATGAGGTGATGCAATGAATCTTCCTCATTCAAGTTAGATTTACTCTATTGTGATTCAGACCTTTAGTAGAAGACTGAAATGATTAGCCCCCCATCTGAAAAAAAAGGAATGGAAAACAAAGCAAATGTTTTCCACACAATGGAAACCTCATGGTTCACCTCCTTCTCTCCTAATAATTTCCTCTCTTGAATACACTAATGACACTATCAACGACAAGATGTAAGAATTAGTCGTGTGTTAGAAACTAGTAGTTTGTGAAAGTGAACCCAGTATAGAAGACAGTAAATAATTTTCATAGGTTTAAAAGTTCAGTATAACACTAGAAAACAAGAGCTTTTTTAATGAAACAACCCAGATACTGCTTTAATTTACACAAGACCAAATACAATTTCAATTATTGTGGAAAGATGTTTCCATACTATTTATCAAAATGCAGTATAGAAAAATATAGACACTGAAAAGTTTTGGCAGAGAAATTTTCCAGCCTCTTGGTTCTGTGAGAGGCTGTCTTTTCCCATAGAAGCTATGAAAACAGCAAGATGTTTCTCTAATGGGGCTTCTTCTTATCATGCACCTGTGAGTTGTTATGTAATATTGTTATGATATGTCTAAAGAAATATTTGGGATAAGGCGTTGCAGGATTTGGCCAATCATCCTGAGAGGTGGATGGCCAATGGACCAATGACCTTATGATATTCAAGCACACTGAGGTACAAAACAGCTCTTTATATTAATAAATAAATCCACTTTTCACCGACTCTTGGATCGTGCTTATGTCATGATTTGGTTCTGACCCTCATACAACAGCGACAGAGAAATATTCAAGTTCATTCATGTTTTGCAGAAACATGGTATGGTCATGAGACCACACCTGGAGTATTGTGTCCAGCCCTGGAATCCCCAGCACAGGAAAGACATGTATCTATTGGAGAGGGTCCAGAGGTGGGCCTTGGAGATGATTAGAGGGAGGGAGCCCCTCTCATATGAGGAAAGACAGAGAGTTGGGTTTGAAGATTTTGGAGAAGAGAAGGCTCCAGGGAGACTTTATTGCGGCCTCTCAGTATGTGAAGGGAGCCTACAAGAAAGCTGGAAAGTGACTTTTTAAAAGGGCATGTAGTGACAGGACAAGAGGGAATGGCTTCAAATTGAAAGAAAGTAGGTTTAGATTAGATATTAGGAAGAAATTCTTTACTGTAACGGTGGTGAGGCACCAGAACAGATTGCCCAGAGAACTCGTGAATACCCTGTCCCTGGAAGTGCTCAAAGCCAGGTGGGATGGGGCTTTGAGCAATCTGGTCTAGGGGAAGGCGCCTGTGTCCATGGGAGGGGGTTTGGAAGTAGGTGACCTTTAAGGTCCCTTCTAACCTAAACCATTCTATGGTTCTATGATGAAACCAAAGATGAAGTTTACACACGTGATGTTTTATGAATGAGTCACTATCTCAGAGAGACAGCTAAAATAAGGGGAATTAAAAAACTGGTATAAGGAAGTAAGTGACTGTATAGAATAAAAATAAAGAAAATAAATCTTTATTTCTTGGATTTAAGACCTGATCAATGGTTGTAAAGTTTCATAAAAGTAAATGTACTGAAAAACAATTCAAACTGTTTAGTCATATGATCTAGTGTTTTTATGAAATTATATTTTTCAAAACATTCAATTTCAGACGTTTGAGTGCATGTGTCTGTCATTCATCACTCATTCAGGACACCATAACAAAATTCAGTCAACAAATTTTCAGCAATCTGAAAGCATCCCACAAAGAAGCAGTGCTTTAATGACATTTTCAAACATCCAGCTTTATTTTCACACTACAAGCTGTCTGAAAAAAGCATCTGTAAAGACCTGATAAACACATTTAGAGAAACTATCCAATTTTGACATTCCATCTTAAAAAGTATGACAATCAAAGAGCACAAGCTATTGCTTCTTTTCCAAAAAGGAAAACAAATGTGTGCATATTAAAACTCCTAATAAAATTTAAAGAATAAAGGAATCAAAAAACCCCCATCTTTCATTAAAACTTTTAGAAACCCAAATGTACATAAATAATCTTGAACTCATTTGTTTTCCCCCACAGTGCTCAGTTTCTCAGAGAATGTTCACTATAGTTGGGAATTTAAGCATTGATCTATACATATCTAAGCTGTCTTTGATCATGACTTCTTGTCACAAGCATATTCTGCACACAGAGGCTAGGCAGTTGTCTCATGAATAACATCATTCAAAAGTTTTATATACCATTCTGATGCATTTAACTGACTTGGCAGTTCTTATCATCAGGAAAACATACCCATTCAGTCAGCAAGCATATTATATATATATGTTATTGTGCATTTATAAAAATGACAAACTGACATTATTAAAAGCTGTGCTCAGATGAAGTCTGAGGTTTTCGGGTTTGACCCCTGAGGTTTCAAATCATTACATGACTTATATGAAGCATAAATCCTGACCCTAGATCTCTGAGTTTTCAAGCACTAATCTCAGGATTAAATTCCAAATTTTGACAGCACCTTTGGCTGAGTGAGGAGTCAGATGTGACACGTTCCTCTCTTCCCTTCTGTAGAAGCTGTCATTATGTTGGCTCAGCTGAATGAGTTCGCATAAAAGCAAGCCTGTAATATTAGCACATACAGGGAGGGCTCCCAAAGGCAGACACCATCCCTACCACTGATCAAAAGTGAAGAAAAACATTGCTATAGTGCTATACACAATTGATGAACTACACAGATCTACAAAAAAACAGCCAACCAACCAACCAAAAAAACCACCCTAGCAAGATTTCTGTAAGAATTGCAGGTCTGGTTGAAAAGTCTATTCCCTTTATACACTCTTACAGATGTACAGTGTTTACCAGGGTGTGCTTTCCCATTAATAAGACTGGCATTCCAAAGATGACTGTCTTTAAAGATGCTAACTATACCTCACATACACTTTTACCTTTTCTTGCTCAAGCAAAGTATCATGGTGGGGTTTCTCAGCAGCTAAGAGTTCATAATCTTTTATTTCCTCTGCTTTTCAAGGAAGGGGAGTACACAGTAGAGTGCTGCTTGTTTGTCACATCCTCTTTCTGGAGGGAAGACACGGGATTTATCCCAGCTTCCCTCAAAGTCCCTTTGTCTCCAGTTTACTCTAACACAATTTCTCATAAAGAGAAACTAGTGCACTGCCAGTGCAGAAAATGCTTTAAAGCATAATATTGATAGTCTCTGTATGTATTTAGTGTCTTTACGTTCTGGGTATAGTTTATTTATCTATGCACAATCTTAACTAAAGGCTATAGTTTCTATAATCCTTGAAAGTCCCTAGACAGTGTTCATGACAAAGCAAGGAACATTAGGGTATTTTGTATTATTGTATTATTACCTGTTTCAGAGGATCCATTTACAGATAAAGACTGTATAGCAGAAGGACTTTCAATATTTCAAAATTAGAAAACACTGTGTTCCTGTCCATGAGAAAAATCACCATATTATCTGTAGATCCCACATGTAGATAGTGAAGAGTCCTATTTACAAACACAAAAGCTACTAGTCCCAAGGTTCCTTGATTATCCTCAAGGAAGTGAACAGTTTCCTGGCCTGTATATCCACTGTTTTCCGTTAGTGTATATTTACCACTTGTGATTTCACTCCACTTAGGAAAAACCCAAATAGGAAAGTATTTCCATTGTGGCAAATCTGTGCTAGTTTAGGTAGAAGACACTGAAGATGCTCTTTCTCTTGAATACATTTGTTGCAACCAAATGTCTCTTACTGGAGATATTATGTCTCATCTGAGCAAGGAAAATTGTATATGGAAGCAGAGAGAAGCACCTGAATATCAGCTCCATGCTGAGTTCTTCATCCTGTATTCTTGTGATCTAACAATCTTCCAGTCCTTCTAATATTTATTGCAATGCATTGACAGGTTATAGAAGTGTGTTGCATGCCTTTTTGTGCAATGAAGGTTTGCACGGGACTAATTACAGTAAACAATCTTAAAGAAATACAAAATAACAAAAAGAAGTTATTGAATTTGTTCACACATACAGGACATGCGCTGCAAACACATGAACTGTAAAATTCTGTTTCTCTGTAAAGATGTATTCATCTATGCATAAACAGCTAAAATTACTTGTGAAGTCAACAGATGTGTGAGCCAGAACCCAATCCTTTCTGAAAAGACAGTTAAAAAGTGTTCCTTTCTCCACGCATGCTTATTTTGTATTCAGCCAGCCGATTCAGAGGGGATTCTATGAGACTGAAGAAAGCTTTTTACTCTCATTTATGCAGGCTCAGACTTTGGGAATTAGAGATACTCCTGAGACATACTTTATGATTGTTCCTTGTCTTGGAAAACGGGAGACAATAGAGAGCTTTAGTCTTTGAACAGATTACAAAAGCAAATCTAAATATTTTAAGAGATTCAGCTGCCATAGTAAAGAGTTACCAATTCATAAATCAAATAAAATGAAATTCATTTTACTCTTCCATTTGCCAATTTGATGGCATAGCTACACAACACAGACATTACTGAGTCAATGTGTGTTCCTTACTCCTATCCTGTAGCCAACTGCTGTGTCTCCTGACCAAGTCTATTAAGTGCTATGCATGCTCTGAGACCGTAGAAAATCTCAGCAGACACAGATGAATACCTCACAATCCATGACTTGCTACTTTAACTTTCCAAAAATGCCAATGGGCAATCTCTGGGAAATTATCAAGGGGAATATTACTGCTCTAAGGCACACTCCATTTTTATTATCAGGTCAATATCCTCCACATCCTTGCTTACCTTAAAACTTTCAACTAGTTTTTGTGATTACCAACTTGTTTTACGTTTCTGCAACTTTGAATTCAAAAACTCCTTTCCATACACTCTTTACCAGAAATGCAGATGGCCTGACCTAAAATATTTCTCTTCTCCTACTTCAAGCAATTTCTAACCCAACACTAATTTTTTTTACTCCTTTTTCTTTCTCAAGTGCTTTTTCCATATTTGCATTCATGACTTCCTCTTGGCTTTAATTCTCTATCCTTTTTCCTCCAATTCTTACAGATTTCACCTATATCTCCTGCAGCTTCTCCCTAACCTGTATTACTTGGTTTATTTCTTCTCTCTCTCAAAAATGTTCAAAAAGATGTTTAAAAAAATACACTTTACTTATCTTCTAAACCACCCTGCAGGTTATTTGCTGACATTCAAACCTCTTCCTCAACCTTCTCCAAATTTCATTAGAATTTCTTGAGTCGATATCTCCCATTATGGTTTGGGATTTTTTTTTTTTTTTTTGGACAAGACCAACTTAAATATGCTGATCTGGCTACACAAGGAGAAGTCTGCCATCTACAAGATGATTGCTTGTCACCACTAATCCTTTCCGGTTGATACCATCACTTCAGATTTCTCAGCATAATGCCATGCATAAGTTGCATTTAGTGATCCTTACCTGCTTAAACACTTCAATAGTGGATTTAAAAAAAAAAAAATTTGGATAATTTTTTTTATCCAAGATCAACTGCATATCCAGTTATGTCGCTGTACATGAGGAAACTCTAGCAGGAGAAAGATGGGGAAACAGAGATAAATAGCCATGAGGGCAGGACAGGTTACCCTGTCTAGGCTGCAGTCAGAGTCAAATGCCTACTGGTAGCCTAATTGTTTAAGTCCCAGTCTCACAAAGAAATAAAACTAAATTAAAAAAGGATGAATAAGCTAAATGTATCATGATAAAGCCTTTGCTCATTTCTTTGTCCCTCTACTCCATTACTATTTCCTCCTGAAACTTCAAACTCTTTTTAAAGCAGGGATTTAATCTTATATATTGATGAAGCTACAGGAGTGTTTTCAGCTTTAGAAAGCTAATGACAACCCACATTGTAAAAATTCCTCCCAGAGCTTGCAGCAGTGGGGAGCCAAAAGAGATCTCCACTGAGTTGGAAACCTTTCCTGCAAATTTTTAATAATATAAGTAGTGTTTACTCACAAAAGCATTCACTTCAAATCAATACTGTACTTGTATGAAGATCACTTAAATGAATGCTTGCAATATAGAGACTCCAGTTATTTTTAAGAACTCTGTTTTCCTACAGATTTATGGTATGTTATACTTCTCTGTGTGTTTTATGTGCATGTACATTATAAAAGGAAAATGGACACGTAAAAATGTATGTGCTGCTTATATCAAAAGTTAAACTGCTTTTCGTATTGATTTCTGGCTTTTTTACAATTTAAATATTTTAATATCAGATAACAATTACAGAATATGCTTTTTAATATGCAGACGACTACGTTTAGACAGTTAGGAAATATTACTTTTTTGTGATAAATGAACATCACACAAGGTAGAGATTTATTTATTGCAACAAATTATATGAATGGTTATATTCTGATTATGATTCTAGAAACCATCAACAATTAGTATTTCCAGCAGATTGCTTACATTATCAAGAGTGTTAACTTTGGCAGACTTGTTCATTTTTTCGTGACTTCCTCCTTCTCTCCTCCCTCTCATTCTAAATCATAAAAATGGTCACCAGAACCCACTGGTTTCTCCCAGGTTTATATTATTCTTTCTGAGCTGCAATGCAACTCTCTATCAGTATCACTATAAACCAAGAATATATACTTCCTTTTTGAACAGTTAAGTAAGATAGGCTGTAGATGAGAGGAATATATGAATAGAAATGCATTTTATTCCAACTTTCAGTCATGTTGTGGAATACAGAAGGGAAAAAATATTAGGCAAGTTTGAGAAAGTTTAAGGAAAGTATTACTGGGACACATTTATTTTTACCTTCCCTTGATACTGCCAATATCACCTAATTACCATTTTCTTGATACTGATTCAAAGCTTCATCATGGGATTGCTACATTATTGGTATTACCAACTGCACTGCAGGTTACTTTCTAGGTGTTGGCTAAGAGCTAGCATTTCTGTAAAAACCTATAATTCTATCTTGAGAAATCGATAATTGTTCCTCCTAAAACCCTCTAAAAACAGGACTATCAATAGTTGTTTTCGCCAAAGTTGCCTGGTGCTTGTAGTTGTATTTCTTCTGTGTACCTTTCAGAAATGAAGAAAAAGTTCTCCTAGTGACAACTTCCAAAGTTTTGTGATAGCCATTCCTCTGTACTTGAGGAAAACTGAGAAAAAATGTTCCATGTTGAGAGTTGCAAAAGCCACAGGAGAAGGACTCTTTTCTTAAATGAAGTACTAGTGAAAAACAGTATCTTCTGTAGAAATAACTTGTGATGTTTCTCCCTTTGTAATCATGTTCTGTTTTGTGTTCTAAAAGAAATTATCTAAATTTTTCCATTAAAGTTGCAAGGCATTTCCCAATTAGATTAGGAAAATATGGCCTTCAAAATTTACTAGCAGGCAGCATTCACTTGAATACTCGATTCTCTTGTTGTATTATTACTTCTTTGGTGTGATTAGGATTTATTTAACATATTTCTGGAGTTTGCTTTAAGCCTATACAGTTCAAAATGTTTTCATTTGGTGTGTGAAACTGGGGAAATGGTTTAGCCTGTGGAAAAAAGCTACTGGGTTGGTGGGGAAAGTGAAGTTTTAGGGCAAGTGTGAGCTACCCTAGTACGGTTTTTTTTTAACAGTTATGCTATAAGTTACATAAGAAATTTTGTTCTCTGGCGTGGAAACACTATATATGTCAAAGTAAGCATACTCAAATACAATTAGACAGCAACAAAGTCCTTGTTTCTTTGACTGTTATTACAATAGCAAATTTACCCATTAGAGGGTGAGCACAAACTTGTCCCTTTCAGAGAAAGGTGTATTTTAACAGAAAAGGAGAAGTTTTCTTGATATCTAAATTGGTAATGCTCTTGAACAGCATGGGACTGTCAGAAGGGTTGGGGACTTATAAGAAAATTTTGTGATCACTTGGAGTTTCTGAAGATCAGACTATAACAGGTTCTTACATAAACAGTGTTTTCATGGACAATTTGTGAGGTTTTTTTTTAACTGGAACATACACTCAAAATTGCAGACTTCATTATTTTGAGGGAGATAGTGTTTCAGCAATAGATGACAAGCAGAATATAGATTGAATTGAGTATCAGTGTTCTTTGCAGCAATTACCTATCTAAAGGAGCTAGGAAATTTGAAGAATCAAGATTTTTTTCCAAGATTTATTCATTCTCAAACTGCTGCTTTAATCTCAAAGAAAATAATAAGATTTATTTGGATGGCTTTGTACATCTTGTCTCCATTTGATTGTAACATGCTCATTTCACATCCAACATAATAACTGAGAGTTATTGGCAACTACCAAAAAAAGATTTTAAAAATTTTAAAGTTTGAAAAGATAGACTTGAAAGACATTTGGGTTTAGAATTATAAATGATTCTAGGTATATAATTTCTGTTAAGAGCAATTGTATTTTTATGTTTCATGATAACAATATTTCAGGCTGGATTGTGCCTTTGGGCATTATCCTGTAAAGGAAGTAATTTGTGATGTAAACCAGAAGCAGGATCATTTTAAAGAACAGTTTTCCAGGCTTTCTCCCTGTTGTCTAGAGGGAAGGGAGTGTGCTGCCTGAGTCATTTACAAGTTGCAAGGTGCTCAGAAAGCTGTACCAGCACAGAGGTTTAGCTGTTTGAGAGAGCCAAACACTAAAAGCCCAACAATCTTAGTGCAGCTGCACTGAGAAAGGTGGAAAAAGGGAAATCTGTCTAGGTGGTCTCACAACATGACTTACCTCAAAGGAGAGCAATGGGATGCTGTCCTAGAACATAAAACTTGACAAGTAGGAGATGGAGAAAAGAAATTGTGATAGAGGACTTGTGTTAGGATAAAAATAAGAGAAGATAAAGTAATAAAGGCTATACAGAATTCCAATATATTTTTTTCAAAATTACTGGCCTCAAGTTACCTGATGTAATTGTAGAGTAAGTCTTCTCTTGTCTAGAAATTCTCTGAATTTATGAAGGGCAGATGGGATGAGGTCAGAGTCAAGCATGGTCTATTACAAATTGTCTTTCCATTAAAAAAAAAAGTTAAAATGTATATAATTTTATTTTGAAGGAGTTTTTTACCTGTATTTTGCCTAGAGCCTGACACTGAGTGCTTAACATTCTAACGTAATGTTTCCAATCCTCTCCAGGACAACACATGAATAAAACAACATACACAAAAATCCTCTAGCCTCCAGCAATACTGCTGTGGACTGCAATCATGTCAGATCTCATTAACTAGCTAAAATTAGCTCTTGTTCATAACTAGAATGAAGAGTCAAAAAAAGAAACAGGATATATGATGCAGTTCTACCTATATGCACATATGGATATATGTGCATTTCCTGCATGCAAAAAATTGTTTATGAACAGTTGAATGCCAACCACAATTTCTTTTTTTCAGGAAAGTCCTGGATTAGAATTGCGTATGCGACCTTAGTTCACCTCTTAGTGAACAATCACTACGATAAAACCCAGCTGTATAGTCATATATTTGTTCCTTCAGCTATCCTTGCTTTATGCAACACACATAAATGGTACTCAGAATGCAAAACAATGCCCTATAGTAAAGAAGGACATTGTAGCTCATGTCCCATTCATATCTCTGAAAACTGAAGCAGCTGAAGGCAAGAAGAGCAAGGATTGTTGTAAGCTTAGGGAGATGAACACTTGGACGGTGAACTGAGTTCTGACTTACATGAAGGCACATTGTGGTTGCTGCATCACTTAAACTAAACTCAGAAAGATTAATATATGTTTGCTTATTTTATGCGTGTCCAGTTTAAGCAAGTGGGATCTGATTCACAGAGGACAAAGCTCCTCTCTCCTATTGCTTCTACCAAAGACAGGTGTCTCAGTTTAGATTAATTTTTAAAACTGTCTCCAACTCCATTTCTCAAATTGCCAGAAATTTTAAATGTTCTTTTTTTCCTCTCATTTTTCAATCTTATGTACCACATATTCTTTTCTTCTTGAGTCACTACTTGTTCAGTCAAGGGCACACTTTCCAGTGTTGTGTCTGATTAACCTTATGAATGTGCTCAGCTTTCAGTGCCATCATGTTCAACCATAAGTGCCAGCCGTCAGCCATCATTTAATTCTGACTGATCCAGCACAATTAAAACAAACAAACAATCAAACAAACAATACCCACACATTAAAAAAAAAACCACCCCCCCCAAAAAAAATTTTTTGAATTCTCTTTCAATGGAAAGATTGAAAGATTGTCATATAGAAAATGAATGCACAATAACAGATGGTCCAGACCAGTGAATTTGATCATAAGCTGCCTTATCACTGTTCCCAGATTTACTTATTGCAAAATTCACAAATCAGGACATGCTTATTATAAGTTCTGCTCTTTAACTAACCCTTTCAAGAAGACGACACATTAAAAAAGCAAAAGGCAACAATTTTGAAATTAGGAAGATGTTTGGGAAACATAAGATTCTCACTGATTTTTAATGTAGATGTCACTTTTCATTTATATAGATAAAATAGCATGTGAAAAGAGTACCTTGAGGACACAAAGCTTGTTGTATGCTGTGTCCTTGGATCAGGATTGTTTCAAAAAGCACAGTACACATGGGCTGAAAGACTGAATTTTACACAGAACAAAGCATTCAGTAGTTAAAAACTCCTCCCTCTTGAAAACCTCTCTCATCTACCAAAAGCAGGTAAAATGGTTCCTTGAAAGTGTTTCCTATTTTTCATTCCATTTCCCTACATAGTGGGTGTAACATTCAGGTACTTTGCCCTCCTTTAAACAGAGCTGCCTTGCTTTTATTTCTTCTGTCATTTATTACCTGAATTGTTTTACCTGCATTGTGCTTGGACACTTGGAAATTTCAGCTGAAAAGGTGGCAAAAGAAGAATTCAGTTAGCTTCACTGTATAGATAAGTACAGTGTCTTAAAAGCACTGTAAGAGAAGCAGAAGAAGACCAGAATTTTGTTAGAATTAATGCATCTGTAGGAGAAAAAGCAAGAAAAACAATGATAGCATGCAGAGAAAAACAGATGAATGAAACGTCTTTCTAAAGTAATATCCCATATTTATCACATGAACTGGAGTGTATTTTAAAAATGTGAAGTAATTCAACTTGATATTGTTTAAGGTATAACAATTTAATCAAAATAAAACCAACACATAAATGGATTTAAATGATGATAGTTAAATCTATAGTAATTTGAAAGTTTGAGAAATGCAGTTTTCTTTAACAGTTTAACAATGTAATAGCTTGGCTAATTCAAATAATTCTTTCTTTTAACAGTTATTGCCAGTCAACTAATTTTCCCTTTTCTGTTTTCATTGTAGACATACATGTACAAACATACATGTACAACATGTACAAACAAACAAACATACCTGCCCAACATTATAAACCTACAATTATACTGGATGATTTCAAAAGGATTACATACAAATTAGCCATTAAATCAGGGTCAGGCAGCTGTATCTTCAGAAAAGGACCACTAATTATTTTATCATTATTTTTATTATTACTGTTGTTATTTTTGCATCTGGCATTGTTTTAGCTGACTTCTGCCAGTGCAATAGGAGATACCAATAACTGTTTGCACCTGTTTGCAACTTGAGCTCAGGCTGTCAGGCTGCTGAGTCATAGTGATGGATCTGTGCAGAGCCAGTACCTTAGTGCTGGGCTCCAACTATTTGCTTGCTATCTGCAAAGAGAAGCTTTAGGAACGTGTAAGTGCACTGAAAGTGATATAAAAAACCCAACTGTGTGTCCAATACCAGCAGCAGTAAGAAAATTGTCTAAGCAACATGTACATACAGCAGCCTCACTGTGCCGAGAGCACAGAAGTTTAATGCAGTCAAGAAAAACAGATTATAGACAATGAAGTAATCTCAAAATCTATTTATTTCTGCTCCTATGGGGAGGTGGAAGGGGGAAGGGAGTAGTATTGCAAAGGTACAGGAAAGGGATGTGAAATATTGGGATTGCATGGCATGACTAGGAAGCCCTGCATAAGTCACAGAGCCCTGGCTGTGTAGTACAATATTTTGGGAACCTTAGGAAGCATCTCTTTGCTGGTAGCTCAGCAGAAGCACAGAAGTGCTGGTTCACACACTTTCTGCCCAGAATTCGTTGTTACTTTAACTCTTAGTACTCTTAGTCATGTTGCAGTTCTCAAGTTGCAGAAGCTCAGTTGCTGTTCTGCAGAAGAAAAAGTGGAAAAGCTTAAAAAATGCCAGCAGACACTTTATTTGCATGCATTGGATTGCACATGAAACACTTATGCTCTCAAAATTATCTGTGATCCTACTTTTTCTTCTTTTTAAACTGCATTCTTTTACTGTATTTAAACTGTATTCTTTTACTTGGTTGAGCGCTGTGCATAACCAAGCTATAATGAGTGCAATGTGCTGAACTTTCCCTCGTTTTAGTCTAGCATCGAGTGCTCGACTGCTCTTGGAGGAAACTTCCAGCAGGAATGGCCAGAAAGTAGAAAGTAGACTCTGATGAATAAACACTTCCTGGGATTTTGTGAAAACAGCATTATTCCAAGCTCTTTCTTGCTTGTAACCTATTCCAAACATATATTCTTGCTAAACCTCTTGCAACTCTTACCCCCTAATGCTTACTTCATCTTAATGGGTTGTAAGCAGAAAAGTGACAGAAGCATACTTTGGTGATTCCTTAGGTAATGCTAAGGTTAAGTTCTTAGAAACCGGTTCATTTTCACAATATCTACAATGCTAACTATAGTAGGCAGTCATGTTGTTACATTTTCTGATCCCCTCAGCTGTCTCTAGACCTGCTCTGGATGCTGCCCCTAAGCCCTACGCCTTTCAGTATTTACATCCAAATTTGCCAAGTGTATTGTGATGACTTTTTAAGTCACACAATAACCAATAAATACAAATTGAAGAGAAGAACATATATACTTACATGCTTACCTTATTCCTAGTTCTTGGAATCTACTGAATAAATAATACATAAAATATATTGTCCAAAATGTACATATCCTGGTTCTTATACATGTGTCAACGTAATCTTCTTATATACGTGTGAACAAATAATTTACAAGTCAGATCTATTGTACAACTTTGGATTGTTAAAACACCATCCTTTAACTTTTGTTGTTGTTGTTATTTCAGGAAGACATATGTGTTCAAAACTACATAAGCAGGGATTGAAACTGAGAAACAACAACAAAACAGGATTGTTGTTTAGGCCTTGATTCTGCAAACAGGTTTTAATGTTAAATAGCATTTCAAAAAACACCTTGGTCATTCAACTGTATTTATACACGCAGTACCTAGTGCTACGCAAAACTGAAGTGCACCATAGACTGAAATACACCTTCCACATCTGAAATCTCAAGACATGATAGTTTGTGATACTACTATGACAATATGATTGAATTTATTGTCATATGTATGTAAAACATTGTAAAGTTGGTTGTTTTTCACACTAAACGTTTCAATTTCTTGTAATTTTTTGTACTTTTAAGGACTTCCTTTTGTTTGCATGTTTGTTTTAAACCTTCTCAAACGTACAGCTCTACCCCAGAGAGCCAAACTTAGCAGGGCGAGAACATTATGAAATGCCAGAACAAGCCCAGTACCAAAATAAAAAGCAAGCAAGAAAACATAACTGGTTATATATATTTTTAAACTTTGGCCAGTGTTCTTTTCATACTTCATAAAAGAAGTTGAGAGCAAAGAAGAGAGGGAGCATTTATTTTCATTTTCTGGAAACATTGGGTAAGAGATACAGGACAGGAAAGAAAGAAAGAAATGGTCAGGGCAACGGAAAAAGCTTTGTGTGAGGATGAGAAGAAGGCAGGCTGGTGCCCTCACCAGTCTTTTATATAGCAGGGCATCCTCTGACTGGTCAGAGTAATTTTTGTAGAGTAATAACCTGACTGTATCTCCGGCCTCCTGACCTGGATGAAAAGAGAGGGGCTCTAAAAAATAAAAGTGTGTGAAAAAGAAGGGGGGAGGAGGGAGCAAAGTAGTATTGGAAATACTGGCTGGACTGCTCCCTCCATCACAGTGTCTGTTTTACAGATGCACACTTCTATTCCTCTGTTAATTTATCTCTTGTGGCTCTTCCTTCTACTGCTGAAGCAGTAAATAAGTATGTTTGTGGGTGATGTCAGCTGTGAACATTTTGGGGGCCAGTGAAGTGAGGACACAGCCAAGCCGGTGGGTTGTGACCTGGCAATGCTGAGCAGGTCTTGGTTCAGCTGGAGCCGGAGCAAAGCTGCTCTCAGCCCCAGCCGCCGCTCACTGCGACTGCTGTGTTTGTTAATAAGGAGACAAGCGAGGAGAGCTAAAAAGGGAAAAGCAAGCGTCTTGAGGGAACTCTCAGCAACAGTAGCATACAGTCTGCTCCAGCGTATTTCTTGTATGTTAAAGGAAAGGGAGAGAGAGCTGCCATCCGGCCAGCCACGGAGCTGCTTCAGGGCCGCTCCTGTGTGCGTAGGGGCTCGACCCCAAACATTTCTACCACTGCGGGCAGCTGGGGGCTGTGGTACGGCGGGAGGCTGCCCACCCGCGGTCACCCCGCCCGGAACAGACTGCCCTGCGCCGCACTGCCTGCGCTTGCGGGCTGCTCTCGGGAGCGCACCCCCGGTGAGTGACCCCCTCCGAAAACACTTGTTTACTTCCCACCTCTGCCAGTAACTTTGTGATAGGAAGCATCAGCCCTGCCGCTGGAAGGACTGGAAGAGGGAGAAGCCGTGCAGCTGGGCAGAGGCCCGGAAACAAAAGCAGTAACGGATGGGACCGGCGGTACCTGTCCTCTCCCCCGCTACACATGTGAACCGCCCTCCGGAGGAAGCCGGAGCAGCGCTGCTCACACATGACTGGGTGCACAGTGACTGCAGCCCCGGCGCCCGGCACGGAAACACCCGAGCTCCGCACACACCGGAGCAGGAGTGGCACAGGGGAACCCCTGCGCCCCCCGCCCCCCCTTCCCCCTCCCGCTGCACCGGCAGCAGCGGTGCCCCGGAGCTGGCGTGACAAGAGGGGATGCCCCTGCATGCTTTGTCTGCCTGCTGGGGTACTCCGCGCACCCACGCTGAGCCGGAGCTGCGGGAGGGGCACCCCGAGCAGACGGCGAGCCGGGCGGCGGGCTATCCCCGCCGTGCGCGCACACACGATACCTCGGCGCACATTCCCCCTGTCCCCCGCCGAATCGGCGGGAGGGATAACCCGGGCGCACACGCCTTGGAGCCCGGCGTTGCACGGGGCCGCCGCCGGGGGCACCGCACCCCTCACCCGGGCAAACCCCGGCGCCCCTGCTCTCCGCTCCTCTCCGC